>CAUYON010038770.1:15452-52882 GCA_963573935.1 Arctocebus calabarensis | reverse complement strand
GTCATCTATATTCCAGGCAAATGGAAAACAGAAAAAAGCAGGTGTTGCAATCTTATTTGCAGATACAATAGGCTTTAAACCAACCAAAGTAAGGAAGGATAAAGATGGACATTTCATATTTGTTAAAGGTAATACTCAATATGATGAGAGTTCAATTATTAATATTTATGCACCCAACCAGAATGCACCTCAATTTATAAGAAAAACTGTAATAGACATGAGTAACTCGATTTCCTCCAGCTCCATAGTAGTTGGAGATTTTAATACTCCTTTAGTAGTGTTGGATAGATCCTCTAAGAAGAAGCTAAGTAAAGAAATTTTAGATTTAAACTTAACCATTCAACATTTGGATTTAATAGACATCTACAGAACATTTCATCCTAATAAAATTAAATACACATTCTTCTCATCAGCCCATGGAACATGCTCCAAAATTGATCACATCTTAAGTCACAAGTCTAACCTCAGCAAATTTAAAAGAATAGAAATTATTCCTTGCATCTTCTCAGACCACCATGGAATAAAAGTTAAACTCAACAATAACAGGTATCTGAAAACTCATACAAAAGCATGGAAGCTAAATAACCTTATGCTGAAGGATAGCTGGGTGAGACAAGAGATTAAGAAGGAAATTACCAAATTTTTGGAACAAAATGACAATCAAGACACGAATTATCAGAACCTCTGGTATACTTCAAAGGCAGTCCTAAGAGGGAAATTTATAGCACTGCAAGCCTTCCTCAAGAAAACAGAAAGGGAGGAAGTTAACAACTTAATGGGACATCTCAAGCAAAGGGAGAGGAAGAACTTTCCAACCCTCAACCCAGCAGAAGAAAAGAAATAACCAAAATTAGAGCAGAATTAAATGAAATTGAAAATAAACAAATTATAGAACAGATCAATAAATCAAAAGTTGGTTTTTTGAAAAGGTCAGTAAGATAGATAAACCTTTGGATAACTTAACCAGGAAAAAAAGAGTAAAATCTCTATTTTCTTCAATCAGAAATGGTAAAGACTAAACAACAATAGACCCCTCAGAAATTGAAAAAATCCTTAATGAATACTATAAGAAACTGTACTCTCATAAATATGAAAACCTGAAGGAAATTGACCAATACTTGGAAGCACGCCACCTACCAAGACTTAGCCAGAAACAAGTGGAAATGTTGTACAGGCCTACATCAAGGATCCTGAGACCTGCGTGTAGGCAATTTCTGATGCCTGCTATGTCTTTGACATGGGAGCTGAGGTTGGTTTCAGCATGTACCTGCTTGATATTGGTGCTAGCTTTCCTGAATCTGAGGATGTGAAGCTTACATTTGAAGAGATCACTGGTGTAATCAACCCATCATTGGACAAGTACTTTCCATCAGACTCTGGAGTGAGAATCATAGCTGAGCCAGGCAGATATTATGTTGCACAGACTTCATGCTTGCAGTTAATACCATTGCCAAAATATTGTATTAGAGGAACTGATAGGCTCTGATGATGAAGATGAGTCCAGTGAACAAACTTTATGTATTACATCAATGATGGAGTATATGGATTGTTTAACTGCATCCTTTATGATCATCCTCATGTAAAGCCTCTTCTGCAAAAGAGACCTAAACCAGATGAGAAGTATTATTTATCCAGCATAAGGGGACCAACATGCGATGGCCTTGACTGGTTAGTTGAGCACTATGACCTGCCAGAAATGCATGTGGGTGACTGGATGCTCTTTGAAAATATGAGTGCTTACACTGTAGCTGCTGTTTCTACTTTCAATGGATTCCAGAGGCCGACAATCTACTATGTGATGTCAGGACTGAAATGGCAACTCATGCAGCAAATCCAAAACCCCAACTACCTACCCGAAGTAGAAGAACAGGATGTTGGCACTCTGCTTGTGTCTTGTGCTTGGGAAAGTGGAATGAAACGTCACCCAGCAACTTGTGCTTCGGCTAGTATTAATGTGTAGATATCATTCTGTAGCTGTTAACTGTGAGTTTAACCTGAATTAAGGGATTTGGGGGGACAATTTAATTTAATTATTGCTAGTTTGAAATGTCTTTGTAAGAGTAGGGTTGGCACAGATGCAGCAATGTGTAAGATTAGAAGATGGGGTCACATTTATCTGTGTTCCTATTTAAACTATTTGAATATTTGTTTTATATGGATTTTTATTCACTTTTCTGATATGCTATGTAAGAGCACCCCTCTGCTGCTCAGCAAGCATTTGTTGCTTGTACAGTGGCAGAATGGACCAAAAGCTTAGTGTTGTGCCTGTTTTAAGAACAAAGTATCTTGAAATTGAAAAAAAAAAACAAAAAAACGAAAATGTGGATACAATTTACCAAATGGAACTGGCTGAACTGCAGAATTGTGACTCTCTGAAAGACGCAGTCAAGTCAAGCAGCCTCCTTAATTTCTATGCATCTCTCCCCTCTGAGACATATCCTCAGGGACCATGCACTCAAAATGGCAACCATCTTTGGCAGCACTTATGTCTGTGAACAGACTTTTTCCAGAATGAAACATTTGAAATCTCCAACCAATTCTAGACTAACTGATGCACACTTGTATCACTTGTTATGACTAGCAGTGACAGATATGGAACTGGACATTGACCATCTCATTAGCCAAAACTAGGCCCATTGAAATGCTGATAAATTTGTTGGTTTAACTTTATCTATTCTTCATTTTAAATATTGTATTTGTTCCCATTTTGTTTTTTCACTTCAAAATAACATATGTGCAGTGTGCATAGGAATTTGTTCATATTTTTTTTTTAAACTATAGTCCAGCCCACCAACAGTCTGAGGGACAGTGAACTGGCCCCCTGTTTAAAGAGTTTGAGGACCCCTGCTGTAGGGCTTCAAACCCTTTAAAGAGTTATGTCTCCATCTGCCATGATGGAGACTTCCTCATTGAGGACCTACAAAGTTTTTAATTAAGCCTTATCCAGTTTGTGCACATTTTGTTTAATTTTATCAACAAATTAGCATGTCATCTGCCATGCCTACAAAAACCTAGCAATATATTTTAAGTAATTATTGGTGTAACTTGTGAATTTTAGGATTAATTGTAGGATTCTGTGTGTTTATATAAGATTTTAAAACAGTTTCTGCCTTAGACAGAAGGCGGCAAGGTGAGTGTCTGAGATGTAAGAAGGCTGGCAGACTTGTTCCTGACTCAGCAAATCTCTGAGAATAGAAATATCCAAATTTAACCATGATGTCTAAGCTGCTGGTTTAGTCATTTGTTTCTGCTTAAGAAGCTAACCTCAAATAATAACTTCTTATTTATCCTAATTCTTTGCAGTGTCTACAATCAGCAATCAGCTATGGAATTATTTTGCTGATCTTAAGCTCTTTTATGTAACTCCATTCAGCTGAAAAATTGCTTTGGAAACGGTCTTTCATCTACAATGTTTCTGTCCTTGTGATCTTTAATGGTTCCATAATCTATTCTGGCTTCCATAGGGAATCTCTGCCAGGTTTCATGACAGCACATCTCCTGCATCTCATTATATGCGTATATCCATCAAAGCCAATGTAACTTGGTCACAAATCAAGGAGAAGATAAAAATATTTAATATCTTAAGTGAGGAGTGCTGTGAGCAAACAGGATGGGAAGAATGGTTAACTGTCAAATGTGGAGACTACACACCTCGGTATCAAATGTTTACTTTTCAGGAGTGCTACTGATTCTTCCTTTCAATACTTTGTGATATTTCACTCTGTTAATAAAGGTCTTACCAAAAAGGTGAAATCACAGAAGAACTTGCATGGGGAAAGTTGATATCAAAAAGTTTAATTAACAGGAGATTTAGAGTAATGAGAGATTGACTAGACAGAAACTTACCCTAAAAATTATAGAACTAGCAGATAAGGAAAATCTTATATCCTTAGAATTGAGTAAAGGTGCTCAAAGAATAGACATAATTTTCCCTCACCCAGGGAGACAGCACATGTTGACAGCTTCAAAGGAAAGAAGTATTTCTTTTTTAATCACTTCAATTGGGGCAGAAGTTATTGACATTGATGTTACATGAGTACAAAATGTTTTTTGGTGTTCATGTCACTGAAAAATTGGATTTTTTTCCTATTAATAATTAGAAATATTGAAATAGCAAATATTTTCTGGTCAAAAGAAATATGTAAGAATGTCACCAAGCTGTATATATTTTCATTTACTTTCTATTTTTGAAATATGTACAAATTTTCTTTCTAGGATTGAAATGTCTGAAGGTTTTTGCAGTATTTTGTGTGAGGAAAATAATGAGTTTAAGCTCAACTTTCCTAGAAGAAAGAATTAACACAGGGACAATACCCCAAGGCCCGTTGGCTTAGACACAGTATTTTCTAAGCAAGTGCTTAAAGGTTTATGACATGTTAATATACAGTTGTCTTAGAGAGTTTTTGAATAAAAATTGTTGGGTAGCTTTCTCACATAAATATAATGGAGTTAAAATAGCATGCCCAGTAAATCCAAAAATTATGGATTTTTTCTGAGACATAACTTTTGCTATAAAATATAAATGAACAATTTCATTGTTAGTAGAAAGCCCCATGATTTCAGATTACAAATAATAGGTTAACATTCTTGTTTGACAATTAAAATTCAGTACGATCAAAATATTTCTGATTGTATATGAAGCACATTGTGCCCTATGATTGCACCAATGTACACAATTATGATTCAATAAAATTATAATAAAAATAATAAAATAAAAATAAAAATAATTTATCTTTTTTTAATTGTATGATAATTAAAACAAAATGTATAAAATACTCAAAATACACTGAAGACATAGATATTGAAATAAATATATTTATATATGGATACATAGAAATATAAATCTAGACTATGTTATGAGAAAAATCCCAAATAGTTCTCAAGTAATATTTAAGAAAAAGAGAAGATGACATACCAGAGACATTAGCTGCCAGATCATCTCAGGAAGAAAGAACAGCTTTGAATGGAAAAAAAAAAAAATCAGAAACAAAAAACAACTAAGCAAACAAACAGAAAAACAAAGGTTAGTTTTAATTCTAGGGAAGAAATAAGTACCAGAACCTGCCAGACATTCCATGGGGAGAAGTTGTGAAGCAGAAGACAAAGGAGCAAGATATCAACAGAAATCAACCCCCAGGAGGCTTGTGGTCCAAAGAGAAAGGTGGGTGGATTTATTCCTCTCTCCCTGCATCTCTAGTAGTCAGTTAGCTACCCAGCTGCTGGAGAGCTCTTTTACCCTCACAACCCCCAAAGTGCTGCTGACAGTGAATTGGGAGCTTCTTGAGGACAAAGAACCAGGCTACCAGCACCCTTGCGGTCACTGAGGTGAGATGAGAGGCACCATGTTTTTTCTTACCATTTACCTTTATTTATCCCAGGAGTCTTCAGTCCCTCAATTTTCATCTCATTCATTCCCACATATTTTCCAATTCCAGTTGAGACTGCAGGAGCTATGGGGTCCAGTAGGTCCAGGGAAATATGAGTGACACCAGAGCCTGGACATTCAGGGTAGGCTGCCTTCTGGAGAGAAGGAGAAGGATGATTAGAGTACTAGCTTTCTTCCATTAGGACTCATTCCTTCCCTTTCCCTAGCCTTGTGTAGTGGCTGAGAGATTATTGAGTCAGAATTAGCAAGAAAGTCTTTTTATCTCTGTTGGTCATTTGCTGCACCAGGACTTCCACACAGAGTGGGGCTCAAATGTTTCCAGAATCTTTATATCACCTTCCCTTCCTCCACCCAGAAGAAACAATTGGCCATGACACTGAGACTTTCACAGAGAGGGAACACAGACCCTTCCTCTAGGGGTTCTTCAGGAACTGAACAGTACCTGGACTGTGAGCTCCCTGACCACCAGTCCTCCCTGGTACTGCTTCCCTAGCAACCTCATCAGAGCAGGGCGCACCCCAAGGTGAAGAGATGGTGAAACTGCTTGCATACTGCTTGGGTAACTGGCAACCAGTGTGCTACTTCTTGACATGGTAAGAAATTGATCTTCCTGGACCTGGGGAAAGGTGAAAAGGCCAAATTCTACACCTATTGGTCCTGATCACATTTCTCAGGAGGAAGGAGGAGAGATTTGTGAGTTAATCTCAGGAGGCAAGTGTGCTCACATGGGCAGAAGAGGGGAAGAATATAGCAAGGCTGTTAGCTAAAGCATGCTTCTGGGGCATCCCTTCCCACAGGAGGGTTGTTCTATCAACTCAGGTTATGATTCCAGGCAGGAAACCCCTGGCCCACGTCACATTTTGGGAGGAGCTCATATGGTTTGAACTCCTTCCTGCTGGAGAATGGAAGGGAAAGCAGAGAAGCAGGGAAGGACAGAGATCAGCAAGGCCCCCTCTAGCCTTCCAGATTGTGAATCTCAGATGGCCTTGCTTCCACAAGCATACCATATGGTTGCAGAAGGTCATTTCAGCCCTTCCTTGGCAGCTGTGCCTAGAAGTTGGAAGCAGACCTTTGGCTCTTCTTAAAGCAAATATATTTCCAGCTTTGAGCTTGAGGACATGCTCAACCAACCCAGCCCCACTCAATTGCACACCCCCATCTGCATCTACTGGGGTAAGGAATAAGGACTTACCCTAAGTTTCAGGAACCCACCCATCACCTGGGACAATCAAATGTTTCTTCTGAAGAAATAGAGGGAGTCACAGGACCTAATAATAATATTGCAACTGTTTCTTCCATCAAATGACAATTAGTGATAGGGAGGCCACTTTTCATATCCTTTATGGCATTTACTAACTCAATAATACAGGGTATGGTTGAGTTAGTATGAATGAATAGTATGAATGTTAGTATGAGCATGAATAAGCACCATCTATTATATAAGAGATTAAACTAGGTATGTCATGATATAAAAAAAAGAAAATGATAAAAATAAAAATCAACACATGTTCCAGATGAGAAAAAGAATCAGTGAAAGAACTTCAACTCTGGAAATAGGAAAAATTAGAGTAAAAGGACACCCCTAAAAGAAAACAATAACTTATACCAATGAAAACTGACCAAAATGAGAATATTGAAATGGTTGATAAATAAATTTGAATATGGAATGTAAGGAGTTCAATGAAATACAAGAGAAAATCTAAACCTATCATTAAGTAAATACAAAAACAATGCAGGAAATGAATAAAGAAGTCAAATTTTCAATCAAAAAAAGTATCAAGCAGAACTTCTAGGAATGAAAAATTCACTCAAGAAAATACAAAACATGTGAAACATCTTAATAATAAGTAGAAGAAAGAATCTCAGCTCTAGAAGACAACAACTTTGAATTAAATAAGACAGTCTTAGAGAAAGAAGTAAGAGAAAAAAACAAACCGTACAAGAAATATGGGATCCCTTTTGTAGATAAGATTGCCTATGATAAGAATCACAGGCATCTCTGAGAGTGAAGAATATACACAAGGTCTGGAAAACTTATTTGTGAGAATACTTAAGGAAAATTTCCCAGGTCTTGCTAGAAATCAGGACATCCAGGTCCCAGAAATACAATGAATTTCTGGGGGATTCATCACCAAGAGACAATGATCATGACAGACAGTAATCAGAATGGCTAAAGTTAATAAAAAAGAGAAACTCTTACAAACCATAAGGTGAAATCATCCGGTAACTTATAAAGGAAAACTCATCAGACTAACTACAGATTTCTCAACTGAAACCTTATAAGCCAGAAGATATAGGGTCATATTCTCAGTCATACCAAACCGAATATTGGCCAGCCTAGAATTTTGCATGCGGCAAACTACAGTTCTTATGTAAGGGAGAAATAAGGGCATTCTCAGACAAGCAAACACTAGTGGAATTTCTCAAAACCAGACATGCCTGGCGGAAGTACTGAGATTTGCATTATACTCTGTTCAGCATAATAGACACCCATCAGCATAAAGCCATCCAAATGATAAAGTTCAGAGTCCAGATACCACAATAGCTCTGGGGTAAAGCAAAGCAGTGAACTTCCACACAACAGGATGAAAAAATATCCATCCCCCCTTATCAATTCTTTCAATAGATGTGAATGAGTTGAACTCCCCTCTCAGAAGCCATAGACTGGCTGAATGAATAATAAAAAAACACAAGCCAAGTGTGTGCTTCCTCTAGGAAATGCATGTAATTAACAAGGACTCATTCAGACTCAAAGTGAAGGGAAGGAAAACAATAGATTATACATATGCAAACCCAATACTGATGATGTAATCATTCTCATGTTAGATAGCACAGACTTCAAAGGAACAAAAGTAAAGAAAGACAAAGATGATTATTATAGAATGGTGTTAGGAACAATTTAATGAGAAGATAAAATAGTTATAAATGTGTATGCACTTAACACAGGTGCACAAAATCTTATAAGCAAACCCTACTAGATCTGAACAAAGTGATAAACAGCAACACCATAATTGTCAAGGACTTCAACATCCCACTGACAGACTGGGCATATTATCCAGCAGAGACTAAATACAGAAACATGGGATGTAAATGAGACTCTAGAGCAAATGGGACTAACAGACATTTACAGAATAATCTTCCCCCTAACCTAACAAATGTACATTCTTCTCATTAGTACATAGAACATTCCTCAGGACTGAAAATATATGTGGCCACAAAACTTGTCTCAACAAATGAAAAGAAAAATTGAAATTGCACCATGCATCTTGTCAGACCTCTAAGGAAAAAAATTAGAAATTCACTCCAAATGTAACACTCATTTACACACAAAGTCATGAAAACTATACAAATTACTGCTGAATGATAGCTAGGTCAAAGAGAAAATCAAGATGGAAATCAAAACACTCTTTGAACTAAATGATAAAGGGAACTCAAGCCATCAAAATGTGTGGAAGTCAACAAAAGCAGTCCTCAGAGGAAAACTCATAACCTTAACTGCCTACACTGAACAGGTCAAAAATTAACAGTATAATGAATGTCTCAGGAATTAGAAAAGGTAAAGCAAATCAATTACAAACTCAGCAGAGAAAAGAAATAACCAAGGTCAGAGCAGAGCTAAATGAAATAAATGACAAAATAATTAAACAGAGGATGAAGAAAAAAAAGTTATTTTTTTAAAAAGAGAAACAACATCAATAGAGCTCTTGCTAGATTAACCACAAACGGAAAAGAAATGATCCTAGTAACCTCAATCAGAAATGAGAAAGCGATATTACAACTGATACTGCAGAAATACAAACTACCATCTCTGAATACTTAAAAAACCTCTATGCACATACACTGAAAAAAAATGAGAAAATAGACAAATTTTGGGAAAACTACAATCTCCTACCTTAATTAGAAAGAAATAGCACTCTTAAACTGATCAATGTCAAGTAACAAAATTGAAACAGCAATATGAAAACATTCTAATGAAAAAGGGTTCTGTACCAGATGTTTTCAGAGGTAAATTTTATTAGACCTACAAAAAGTATTTGGTACCTGTATGTCAGAAATTATTTCATACCCTCAGGAAGGAAAGGAATCTTGCCCAAGTTGTTCTACAATGCCCAAATCCTCTTGATCCCAAAGCAGAAAAGAACACAACAAAAACCCAAAACTACAGACCAACATCACATCTAATTTTTGAAAATAGATGCAAAAATTCTCACTAAACTTCTACCAAACTGAATTGAGCAATATATCCAAAAAATTGAGCAGCACATCCAAAAAAAAATCATCATAACCAAGTGCGCTTCATCCCAGAGATGCAGGGATGGTTCCACATATGCAAATCTAAGGTGTGATTCATCACACAAACAGAAGCAAAAACAAAGACTATATTAATCATCCCAATAGTGTCAGAGAAAGGATTTGACGAAATTCAGCATCCTTAAATGATAAGAACTCTTTTATTTATTTATTTCCTTATTTGGCAGTTTCTGGTCAGGGCAGGGTTTGAACCCCTCACTTCCAGCATATGGGCCGGTCCCTACTCCTTTGAGCCACAGGTGCCACCCATGATAAGAACTCTTAACAAAATAGTCATCAATGGACCATATCTCCAGATATTAAAAGCCATGTACAAGAAATTCATAGCACACATCTTTCTGAATGGGGAAAAATTGAAAGCATTCTCCTTTAGATCTGGAACTAGGTAAGGTTGACCATTGTCACCACATCTATTCAGCATAGGGCCAGAATTCATGTTTAGAGCAATCAGAAAAGAGAAGGAAATCAAGGGTATCCAAGTGGGGACAGTAGAGGTTAAATTATCACTATTTGTTGACAATAGGATCTTATATCTGAGAAAAAACAAAGATTCAGTCAAGAGACTCATGGAATTCATAAATAAATTCAGCAAAGTCTCAGGTTACAAAATCAATGTATATACGTCAGTGTTATTCATATTTACCAACAAGAGTCAAGCTGAGAATTAAATTGAATACTCAATACCTTTCACAATAGCAACAACAAAATATAAAATACCTAGGAATATATTTAACTAAGGAAATGAAAGACCTCTATAGAGAGAACTACCAGTCACTGAGGAAGAAGATTGAAGAGGTTGTAAACAAATGGAAAAACATATCATGTTAATGATTATCATAATCAACATTGCTAAAATGTCTATACTACCCAAAGTAATCTACAATTTCAATGCCATCATCATTAAAATACCAACACCGTTTTTCACAGGTGTGTTTCTTATACATTAATGTGTTCAAATTAAGGGGATGGTTGTTATCTGGTTATCTGAGAAAACATACATAGTCATACCCAAAGAATAAATACAAATGAAAATGTTCAAGATTCCATTTGGAAAAAAATATTCAAAAATGATAATAGATTAAAATATTTTGACAAAATACAAAGCTGCAAATATTTTTACCTTCTAGCTTTGATAGAAGTATAATCTAGAAGAGGAAACCCATAATAACTAAAGTTTAATTGTAAAAAATTGATATTAAGCCGGTTATGGTGGCTCAAACCTTAATCCTAGCACTTTAGGAGGCCGAGACCAGAGGATCCCTAGAGCTCAGAAGTTGGAGACTACTCCCAGAAAGGGTGAGACCTCTATTTCTACAAAAAGAATAGAAAACCACCCAGGCATGTGGCAAGCTCCTGTTGTCTTAGCTACTCACGAGGCTGAGGCAGGAGTATCGCTTGAACCCAGGAGTCTGAGGTTGCTGTGACGTCACAGTCCTATAGCCAGTGACAGAGTGAGACTCTGTCTCAAAAAAATTTTTCTTAAATAAAACTAATAGAAGAATTGAATTTTTTACAAAAAAAATTTGATCATGATGAAAATAATTATGTACAAAACATAAATGAGTAGAAAAAGTAAATGAAAATATTTTAAATACAATTTACCAAAAATTAATAATGAAATTAAATTGATGCAGTGGAGTTTGCTCTAAAATATGTATTTCTATAAAGACCCATCACTTCTATAGAAGATAATATACTTCTAATTTAAATATTTAATTCATAAACAAAGGATCAAAGATACCATTAAAAAAATGAAGATGAAAATATACATGCATTGTGGTGCTGACAGAATGAGGTTGATGTGGTACAGTGTGCATTTCCTGTGCTCAACTAGAAAGACACTGCTCAGGGAACAGTTAGATTATAACCAGCTGAAGAGAAACCAGGATGTTAAATTTGGCTATGCTAGCAAAAGAAGCATTCAGCAAAATAAAGACGCAATTATCAGTGAGCTAAGTTTCAGGCTTCTTTTGCTCACTGTGTTTGTATTCACATAATGAATGAACAGCATTGTCAAGAGCATTTTAAAGTGCCTTAGGATAGGAATGGCATCCAGCCAAGAAATTCTGCAAATGCAATTCTGAAGGGGAATAGAAAAGAAGTGCAGAAACAGAGTGGGAGTTGTATTTTGTATTGCCTTTGTTTCTTTTGTACAGTTTCAGAATACATTTACAAATCAGTTTCTACAGGAATAAGACTTATCCTGGGTTTTCTCTTGAAAAGAACATGAACTTCTGAGGCTAGACGTAGAGAATGATCTCCAATGGCTGGTGTAAAACACACAGAACAGCCCATAAATTATTTTTGTCCTAAGTGTGACAACTTGTGCAGAATTACACTGGTACAGATCTAACCAGTGCCACACTCATCTTGAAGATAGTTCTTATTTCTTAAATACGTGAACCTAATTATGACAGCAATGAAATCTAGTGGACTTCGCTGAATACACTCTTTGAGAACAGACATAGGCAGTCCTACAATTGAACGCAAGGAGCAGTGTCTGTGTTGGTGACGGCACAAAGGATTGAAGAAAGGCCAAGACACCCAGATCCCAGAAGTCAACCTACAGATAAAGGAGGAAGGAAGAAAAAGAGGAGATGCGTGATGAGTGCTATTCTTGGTCAAGGCTGCATAATGTACTGGTGCAAGAAACAGAGATGAAGTTGGGGGAGATTTACCAATGGATAAAGGATCTCTGGGTCACAATCACCAGATGCCGTTTGATCGATACGAATGGCAGGACGACATTAAGGTGAGGTGCATGCTCAGAATTAGAGGAAATAATCTGTACCTGTATGGGAACCTAAAAAGTCCCTCATGTGAAACTTCCTGGCATGCATATAAACAATATCTGATAGCACATGTATTCCATTTTGCAAAATATCTGTTTCTGTGGAGACTGTGTTTTTGCTATAAAGCATGGCCTCCTTGATGCATACTCTTTGACTTTGACATGACCCTCCAAGGTAAAGAGAGAGAGAAGCTGGGAAATAGTTCCTGGGAATGCTCAAAATTAGTTTATCAAAAATATACATTTTAGGCTCAGTGCCTGGGGCTCAAGCAGCCAAGGCGCCCACATACACCTGAGCTGGCAGGTTTGAATCCATCCCAGGCCCACCAAACTTCAATGACGGCTGCAACCAAAAAAAAATAGCAGGATGTTGTGGCTGGTGCCTGTAGTCCCGGCTACTTGGGAAGTGGAGGCAGGAGAATAGCTTGAGCCCAGGAGTTGGATTTTGCTGTGAGCTGTGATACCACAGTACTCTACCCAGGGCAACAGCTTGAGGCTCTGTCTCAAAAAAAAAAAAAGAATATATATATATATACATGCATACTTACATTTTTGCCAATGCCAACAAAGGGAATTGTAGCCTTTAAGAAATTGTGAAGAAGTATCCAAGGTTAAAAGTCTTAGAAAGTCACAGCTAAACATAACTAGTATTTTAAAAAAGAAAGCAAATACAAGTCCAATTTTAACAGATAAGGAAAATCTGAAAGATTATCTGTTCTTAAAAAAATTAAATGAAATGAATTCTTTATTGCTTTAAATAAACTAGTACTGCATGTGGCTAGTACTAGAAAGAGAAAAATAAATAACACTCTTTTTCCCTCAGTTATAGTAAAAACGCAAAGCAACAAGTGTGTAGAGGAAAAAAAAAAACATGCTGGTAAGAAGTTACTGCAAAAGTCTTGGAGAAAGGGGGAAATAAATCTTCATGTCAGATTACAAATGATAAATATAGTGATTAGCATAAACTTTGAGCCATAATTTCCTTGATCCTGAATGCAATTTAGAATATAACAAACAGAATCTGGTGCAGTTTCTCTATGTTGCCTGCTTAGAAACATTTCATACAGACCTAGCAGAGAAATAAGGTAAAATATTCAGAATTGTTCTTTTATTTGGGGTCTGAAAGAGCCTATGTGAAATTCTCTTCTCTGATGCTAAACTGGAAGGTGCTAAGATAGTCTGTGAGTTAAACAGGTCTTTTTCCTCATCTCCCCATGTGGCAGTCTCGAATCTCGAGGAGTCTTGCATATTTCTGCAAACTCAGTTACAAGGGGTGAAAACCACAATCGCTGGAAGAAAGGAGAGGAATGGAGAGGTTGACTTCCTACACTCCAGTCACCTGACAGACTTTCTTTCTGTTGGTTTGCAGTACACACAGAACTGTCGGGTAGCAGTATGGAGTGAGGCAAGTGTTAAGGGACTTCAGGAAAATGCTGTACTCAGGGACATGAAGGAAATGGAGAAAGACATTCCTCTAGGATAAACGCATAAAGCTAAATAATATGCTTTTTTTTTTTTTTTTAAAGTTTTTCTGCCTTCTGCTGCACACTGGAAGAATAAGAGTTGTCTTGGGCCATTCATTAAATTCACAAATACTAAAAAAAACTGATAAACAAACAAGCAAAACTTCTGCACCTACTTTTGATGGCACAGATATATATACAAGGCAGGCCTCAGATCATCAGCATGTGCCTGTAGGGTTGCAGGTTGGACACTCCTGATTCAGATGATTTTTGTGCATATTTTTTATATCAGTCTAGCCTGGCTATTAAGTATCATTATGTCTTTGTATCTTTATCTCATTTCCGCTTTCCACAATGATATAATAATGTGCATTCTAGTTAGGAGGGAAGGTTTGTAGTCTGGATGCATGGACACTACATCCATCAATCGACTCGCTATAGGCCCCTAGGAAAGGATGGATAGTCATACTCACGATTTGATTTGTTTATTGAGAAGACTGAAATAATTAATAAATATAAAATGTTATTAGAATATATCTACTAAGCATATTCTACCAACCATATTGCAGTAATAACTGGTTGTTATTTTTATGTGATCATTATTGTTGATATTAACTAGTGATAGGAAGCACCTTTTATCAATGAAACAAAAAATGTGTATAAACAAAGAGTGTGCCAAAATTTGAACATGAAATTCTTCCTTGACAGGCATTTCTGGGAATTCCTATAATTTTATCTTGCTTCAGCATCCGTTTTGAATACAGGTTTAACTTTCTGGCACCAGCAAGGCTTGGTGACCCTTGACCCAGTTTACAGCCCTCTGCTTCCCCCTAGTTGGTCCGTGCAGTTGATCCAATCACCTGCTTTATAAGCCCTCCTGGTCACCTCCTGGTGACCAGTTCGCATGGGACAGCTGGATATAACCTACTTGTCCCCAGCCGCCCATGGAGTGAGCAGCTGCAGTAGCGACCTTGCATTCACTGCTGTGCTCCAGGAAACTCTTGCAGGCTTGCTCTGATCTAGCAGTTAGGACACCCTGAGAACACTCGCTTGGATCACACCCCAGATCCGAACAAAGGTTTTTGGAGGACAATTCCCACGTTTTCTCTCTTGCTTCCCACCCACTCTCCTTGGCCCTGTGAGGTGTGCTGCTCTGCGCTAACTAGGAGTAACAGACTGCCCCTCTCCTTACACCGGCTGCGCGGAGTTCCCGTCCCTGGATCTCACCTGGCTGACACGCCCGGATCCAGCTCATCTGACCTTCTAGTGAGCAGCTATCTGACGGAAGAAAGCTGGACACCAGCCAGACAAGAGCCCCCAGACGTGAACATGTATCAATCGGTTTCCTGCGAAAAGGACTTGTGGTCATGGGCTGGACATTTAGATATTATGCCATCCATCAGGGTAAACAATTATCCTGTGAAAGGAACATTGTAAACATCCACAACCATGTCCATCAAGCCTAGGACCAGCAACGCTAGAGTTAATAACTATCTTCCAGATGAAATGTCAAGACCAAATTAGGAAAAAAAAAAGAAGAAATAGTATTCTTGATGATAATATACTTAAAATGTAGTTATCATTAGATTTTTGCATATTGTAAAAATCTGTTATCTGTAAATTTGTTCATTTAACAAAACGTATTAAACATCAGTGAATGAAAAAGCTATTTCTTTTTAAGATGTGAGGTATTTATATTCCTGGCTATTTTCAATCATATACATTTGTCTTAATAGGCTAATAAAATGTAATCACTATTAAATCTTAGTAAATATTTTTAGACATTCTTCATTTGTTTGAACTTCTAACATCCATATCAAAGTCCTGGTTGTGGCTATAAGTTTTCTTCACTTTAAATAGGTTACTAAAAATGTTACAATGATTTGGATGAAGTATTTTCCCAAATTCAACATAATTAAATTTAGAAAACAAAACAGGCATGTCTTTGGTATATTTATGTTTAATTTTAATCCAGGAAGGTGAATTAACATAGAACTCATTCCCACCCCATGTTACACACAGATTTAGGTTTTGCTGGTATTATGACATCTATGTTGACACCTCCTCTCACTATTTAAAAATAATTGATAAACATCAGGACCCCCAAAAATGTTTTTTACAGATAACAATAGAAATCTTAAAGATAAATTGAGGAATTTGCTTGAACAGAAGATGCATAAACCATGAGATTCCAGGTATAAGTTTCTGATCTCAATATTTGGAAATGCTATTATGGAAATACTACTCTAGCTAGGTAAAGAAAGGCTTTCTCTTAAGTCTAACTTTGAAATGAAGTAGAAGGAAAATCAGTCAATATATACATATCTTCTGACGAACATGACATTGACTTTATGAACAGTGTATTGCCCGTCATTTGGGTTCCGATTGTCATTAATGGAAATAAGTGGCTGTAGACGCAGTAGACACCTGTGGAGATTTTTTTTAGCATGTTTTCCAGTGACTACACACCTGTAAAATTTTCTCACTGTTCCAGCTTATGCTAAAGTATGATGAAATCCTTGGAAATGACAGTGTGCTGCTAATCCTCACGTGGCTATTAAAGGGACAGAAGGTTGATTAATGTATTATATCTCTCTAAAATTTCAATTGAGAAATAAAATATTTATATCTAAATATTGTCTAATGAGATTTAATTTCAACCCCCCCATACCACTTATCACTGTTCGTAAACAGTCAACTATTCACAATCATTACCATTTTCTTTATTGTGACTTAGGATATACATTTAGGGTAAAAGTAAGAAAAAGGAAACAGTAATTCCTTGGTAATGCTTCTATGAGCTTTCTGGAAAATCTTGCCCCTCCATATATTACCAAATAATTCTTCAAATCCAAAGAACTAATGTCCATTTGAGAATGTAAAGTACTTGTCTTGACTGCCAAGTGCCAAGCACCGTGTGCTTAGATGTCATCTTATTACCATGTTTCACTGTGCTACCAAAAATATCTAAAGTAGAAAGTAGAGGTGGCACCTGCGGCTCAGTGGGTAGTGAGTGCACCAGCCCCGTATACCGAGGGTGGCAAGTTCAAACCCAGCCCTGGCCAAACTCCAACAACACCAACAAAACATAACTGGGCATTGTGGCGGGTGCCTGTAGTCCCAGTTACTCGGGAGGCTGAGGCAAGAGAATTGCCTAAGGCCACGGAATTGGAGGTGGCTGTGAGCCGTGACAGCACAGCACTCTACCGAGGGCAATAAAGTGAGACTCTGTCTTGAAAGGAAGGAAGGAAGGAAGGAAGGAAGGAAGGAAGGAAGGAAGGAAGGAAGGAAGGAAGGAAGGAAGGAAGGAGGAAGGAAGGGTAGAAAGTAGCTTCCACCTCACTTGCGTGCACTTATCTCTAGTCCGTCATCCATTGCAAATAGGTTGAACAGTGCTTTGGTACCTTATAGAGGAACTTTAGAAAAAGCATTTTATTGTTTTTGTCTATCAAAATTTGTACTTTCCTCTCCACAAATGTGATGCATGAGTCCATGGGCCATGAATGGTAAGATAATTTCAGTTATAAACAGTATGATCTAAAAATGATTTATCAGCTTTAGAATTAAGCCATTTCCTTCAGAATAATCTTTCTTTGCTCAAACTTTCACTTTAGGACAAGTTATTAAGCAGACTGTACCTTGCTTTTTTATAAGAAACCGTCTTTGATGGGTCTGTTCCACCAATTATTCAGATATGTGAGTTTTGTTTTGCTTTGTTTCAAACAAAATAAGCATAGCTTGAAAATATTGCTAAAGCTAAACCGATTTCTCACATCATATTTCATTTCATGCATTTTGAAAGATATTTTAAATTTCTGTCTCTAGTCCCATTTCATTTCCCCCCCCCAGCTAGGTGGTTCTTTATAGTTTGTGTTTTGCTTCAGATCTTCTGACAGGGGCGTCATCACTTCCTATTAGGATATCTTCAGGCTTATTGCCCTTTCTTCCTCCCATACTTAAAGTAGTATTTTGTTATTGTTCTTGTTCTTGTTGTTGTTGTAGCTTTGGCTCGGGCCAGGTTTGAACCCACCACCGTCGATGCACGGGACTGGCGCCCTACTCCCTGAGCCACAGGCACCGCCCAGTTAGAGTAATATTACTGGATCACTTAAAAAAAATAACCTTTATGCAAGTATAATTTACATGCAATTTTGATAAAGTCCAATTTATTTTTTGTTTTATATATCAGATTTATAAAAAACTAAATAAACTATCTGCCTATTCAAAATCAAAAAAATTCTGTTCTTTTTTCAGAAATTTTATGGTTTTAATACTTTGTTATAGACATTTTAGTTATGAATTATTTACAATAAGTTTATGTATGTCATGAGTTTAGTTTCAAAGGTTCATTTTCTTCTTTACATCCAGTTATCCCAGTGCTATTTACTAAACAGACTATGTATGGTTCTTTTTTCAGGTCTTTGCATTCCCATATACATTTTAGAATCTGATTGGCAATCTACACAAAATCCTTCTGGAACTCTGACCCAGATCTCATTAACTCTATACACCTATGGTATCTTACAGTCAAGGAATTTGGCGTATCACTCCATTGTTTTATGTTTTCTTTCATTTTAGATTTATCACATGTGTTCCATTAAATATATGTCTAAGGTGTATGTTATATTTTGGGTGCATTATAAAACACATTTTATTCTATTTCATAATTGTTTCTACTCATAAAATATGGAAATAGATATTGTACATCAACTATATTTGCAGAGAACTCTCTAAATTCTCTAATTATTAATAGTATTTTTTGTTATTCTTTCAGGTTTTTTACATAATCAGTCATTTCAAATGCAAGTATTGTTTTGCTGCTTCACTTTTAATTCATATGCTTTTCCCTCGCTTTAATGCACATGCTAGAATCTCTAGTATGGTGGTAACTTTTAAGAATAGATGTGCCAATATTAAACCAATATTGCAATCTGGAGATAAACACTACCTGGTCATAATATATTAATTAATTCTATATTATTTATTTCAATTAGCTGTATTTTACTAAAGGTTTTTGGGGGGCTATGTTTTTGCATCAATATTTACATCTATGTTTTCTTTAAGAATTTTGTCTCATGTATATCTTGATAATTCTCATTAAACAGATAAGTAAACATTTCCTACCCTAATTTCACAACTAGGATGTGTATTATTCATTTCTCAAATGTGTAATTGAATTTGCAGTACATCCATGTAGGCCTGAAATATTTATTTATTTTGTAGAAAAGTTTCTAATTACTCTGTACCTTTATTAGAAATAGAGCTATTTAGACTTTCTATTTATTTTTCAATCAGTTTTGATAATTTGGATGTTTGAAGGTATATTTCCCTTTAAGGTTTCAAATTATGTAGCATAAAGTTGTTCAATACTATATTCTTAATGGCTACTGCTTGTTATATGTATATAGTAGATCATATTCTTTTATTATTTTCATTTGAACATTGTAGTTATTTTAATCAACTTTAGTATTTTATTTAAAATAATAGGCTTCAGTTTTAAAGATTTCTTTCATTATTTATTTGTTTTCTCTCTCAGAGATGTATTCTTTAATCTTTTGGAATATTTTTACTTTTACTTATTATGCAGCCTCTTCTGTTTTTAGCTTCTTAGGGTAAGAGCTGAAATAATTGAGTTTTAATTCCTTTTTCCTCTTTTCTAATGTGAGCATTTACAATTGTAGACTTTCAGGGAACAATGCTTTGTTCTGTACCCCACAAATTGCAAAGTTTTTATTTTCATTTAGTTAAATCTTTTCTAATTTACCTTTTGAACGTTCGTTAAAGATAATAGCCTGTAAAATAATGGAGGAAGGTGAGAGAAAGGAAGAGAAAAGACATAAGGACAAGAAAATGGGGAATACAATTGTGAAAACTGTGGTTATTAAAAAGTGAAGGATTGCATGTGTAGAGAACCCACAATGAGCTAAGTATGTTATTATTATTGAGTATATTAAATTGCTGGCTGAGAAGCAATAATATTGAAATGAGTTTTGGAAAGCTTCTGAATTCAACTCCAGCATGTTAAGTGTTTTCATGTCATCACTCCCATCATAACAAGAAGAAAAGATGGAAAAGCAATATCAGAACTCTGCTTGGTCCATTAGAAAAATAAGATTTCAGAGCATACCAACCAGCCTGAAATCTGGATACAGAAGCATTTGTAGAAATACAAAACCAAATCTGCTGATCTAGAGTGGAAGGTGCTCATCTTACCGCAAATTCGTGGGAACACTTTTAATAGCAATTTTCATAAATTGCTATAAACTGAGCATAGACTGGCTTGAGATGCTCCTGGGCTCCACAGACCTAGAGGCAGGGAGTGTCATTTCCACTGACTTTACACGATCCTCACAAGATTCCCACAGGATCTGAGAATGGCCCTTTTAATCCGCCAACAAGGTTCAGAAGGAATGACATGTGCGAAATACAGCTAGAGCCTTCCCCACAACAAAGACCAAGTCTCTCAGGATAATTAATGATTATTTCCAAAGCCACATCCAGCTGAGAGAAGGGCATTTCTCCTGCTCTGGCCCTCTCTAGATTTATTTTTTAAACTTAATGGGAAGAAATATAAGAAAACATAGTCAGTGGGGATCAGAGATTTAAGGAAATGGATCAGGAACATTACAACCAGAAGACAGAGTAGGAGGCAGGAGATTGAATTCTCTACTACTGGAGCAATAGTTGTTACTGTCACAGACCCAAGATACAAGACTATTAACTCATTGAGTATTTCATTGGACATAATGAAATACTTCTCCTTTAATCCCATCATACCACCAGAGCTCCACTATAATAGGAGTAGATGACACTTAAACAGCTGCAAAGCTTACGCTCTAAGGGAATCTAGATAAGCCCAAAGTCAACAGAAAAGACAATCAGGAATTTAAAGTCCCTAGAACCTTCAGCTATATAGAAATAATAAACACAGCCCAATGTAAATCCTCATACTAAAGTCCAATTAACCAATACTCAGCTTTTAATTACAAAAAATATAATTATTCCTAAACACAAAAAGTGTACAATCTGAAGAGACATAGCAAGAAGCAGAACCATATCCATATTGGACTCATCATTCAAAGAAATTAAAATAACTTTACAGGGCTCTAATAGAAAAATAGAGACTTGTAATATAAGCAGGAAAATGAAAAGTATACAAGAAAGAATTGACGGTGAAGGAGAACTACTATAAGAGAAATTAACCAACCTTCAGTGAGCTAATAGTCAACTCTCACGATGAAGAAAGAATGTGTGAGCTATAGGTAATTTGTTAGAAAGTTTCTAAACTGAAATGCAGCATAAAACAACTGAAAAGAATAAAAACAAAAGCAGAACACTAAAGAATGTGTGACAATGTCAAGAGAGATAATATATACCGAGTTGGCATAATAGGAGAAAAAAGAAGAAAAAAATGGACCAAAAAAACATTTAACACTTGGAATAACAATAGCCAGGATTCATAATATGAGAGATGTTACTTTATCAAGAGTTTTAACATTCATATAACAGAATTAGGTAAGCAGAGGAGCAAATTGCCTAAGTGGACATATGTATATGATGATATCTTAACAAGGCAACTACTTTCCTGTGAGGGACTAACCCAACCTCTCTTCATATTCAGTGGATAATTAACACATTCTAGTATTTTAAAAATATCCATTATTATGATGACTAGTTGCACTCTATTGTCTAGCATCATTGAATCTCTATTATCTATCATCGGTAAGTGACAGGCATGGCTCTGTTTAGCCAACAAAGCACTCTACTTCCAAGATTTTGACTTGTGATTAGTCCAATTATCTTCTCTGTTATAAGGAGAAAAGATTATATTGGATGGTTTTGTTTCCTGCAGCAAAGTAATTTTCTGCATGACCAGCAATAATGTAATGTGGGAGATTTTAATAAGAGGCAATTATTTTAAAATTTAAACCTTAAACAGAATGCAGATTGTAATAATATGGCTGAGATGTGCACAAAATTATGAGTCACTTCAAAAACTGTTAACCCTGCAATGTACTCGTGTATGAAGCAGTGCAATAAAGGAAACCTCACAGCAATATAAAATATTACCATGTCTCCTAGAAATCCATGTGTAAATACTGAAACTGACAAGATAATACTCCCTTTTTCTGGCATTCAATAATTTAATGGGCTACACTACTTTCATTTTTGAAATTAATAGTTTCATTTTTTATTGAGACAAGAAAACATTTACGAAAAGGAAACATGAAAATAATGTTTTTTCTTACTAAGAAGAAAATGCTAACATCTGAGTTTGGAAAATGATGAATTTTAGATGGTAAGTTTTAGCAAAATTAAATCATTGATTATTCTATGGAAATAGAGCCTTATAGGCCTCTTTTTCATGTTGTGTACCTTGAGATCAACAACGTGATGGCTGGGATGGAGTGCTCCCACCGATTTATTTTCACATGTTCCAATCTGAAGACAGAAACCTGTCAGCAGATGGAAGCAATGTATACTTTTCTTATGCTAGTCAAACCTCTTTGAAATTAGATTTTCTATTTGAAGACATTGGAGGTGAGATTTGAAAACAACAGAATAGCACCAAGTAAGAGCTGTGAGGGGGAGGAGCGCTATGTGGTCTCGTCAGGTTCATATTCCCTGTTTTTCATTCCAAGACAGGCAGCCCCTGATTTACACATGTCCGACTTATGTGCACCTCGAGTTACCAACGGAGCCTGTTACACTAAGTTCTAAAGTTACAAACACCCAACTGACCTACAACGAGCACATAGGAATAAAGGCTATTAACAGGTAATGGGTAAATGAACCTCCTCCAACTTATGCACAAATTCAAGTTAAGAATAAACCTATGGAACCTATCTTGTTCATAACCCAGGGGACTTCCTGTCCCTAAAAATGGTTACTGGGACTGCATTGATGGAATAAATGAGCAGGCCGATTGAGTCAAGCACCAAGATTTATTAAGCACAGTATGTTCCATAGAGGAACTGGGGGTCTATCTCCATGAGCGAAGATAACCTGAGATTATAGCAAACTCATGTTATTATGTGATAAATGAACTGCCTCTCTTTAGATGGAGTTTCTCTTTACTGCCCTTGAATGATCGACGGTTTTTGTTACATAACTCCCTTATTTCATATGCGTGTATACTGCCAGGATACTTTATGAAAACCAAGTTGGAGGGTCAAAAACAATGCTAATTAGAGTGTAATGAATCCCCAGTCAGTTGAAGAACATTGAAACCCCTGTCCTGCACATGGTCCAGTTCACCCTGTGTGTGGTTTTGACCATATCTCCAGTTTGTGGTTTCTCTACCTTTCTGTTTGGTCAGTTCTTACATTCTCCTACGATAGAGAAAACATCTGCACAACTTCTCTCCTTCTAACCCACTGAGAGGAGAACTTATCTGTTTACCTACAAACTATTTCCCATTAGTCCTGGGGTTGATTTGTTTATTCCTTTGTTGTTCTATCCCCAAATTCCTTCCTCTATGGTCTTCAGAGTGCTTTAAAGAAGTTAAAATAAATAAAAATAAAATACTTTAATTTTAAATTGCCTCCTTTTTAACTTGGAAATAAACACATTATATTAAATTATATTCTAATTGAGTAATCCCTTAAATTGCACAAGGAAGTCAATATTTATTGAATTCTCATAACATGGTACCCCTGCTGAGTATTTTCTATGCAAGTTCACAACAGTATTTATCCTGACCAACCTGTTTGAAATTGCTACATCCCACTTCAACTCCAAATCTTCCTTGCCCAGCCTCCATTTTTTTTAAACGTAGCATTTTAGCTCTCACATTAACAATGTATAACATCAATAAAGAGTTACGTGAATAATAAGAGACTATCACTGATCATGTAAACTGGCCAGCTATTTACTTTTAATTTCCAGTGTTTATTATTGCTCATTTAGAAGGTTAAGAACAGTTTTGAAGTATCATAGTTTCTAAACATGATGGTTGTATTTGTTTCCTATCTAAACTTCATGGTCCTTAAAGTGATCACAATTACCACTAGTGCTACTAACAGAAAAAACAATAGAAAGCTGCTTCTAAATTAACCTTACCTATTACAAATTATTATGGTGCCGTTCAGGTTAAATCAGCCATCTCTCTTCTTACCCCTCACAAAATTATTGTATCCTAACAACAATGACATAAGGAAAAGAATATCTGTGTCCCACCCCAAGAGAGTCAGAATTTTAGATTTAACTTTCTATACCATGCGGGAGCTTTGGATCTTCTAAGATAATTTTCACGTGGAAGCTTTGTTTCTCCTCTGATTGAAAGAAAGTTTTATGTAAGGCAGATATGGGGAGGAAAGAGGAGGAAGATGAAGTTTAGGATGGAGATGGACTAGAAGACAGACAAAGAGAAAAAACAAGAAGGGCTAGATGGAGGAGAAGAGGGATTTATAAGAAGCACTCTCTCTGTTGTGCCCAAGGACTGATTTGATGACAAATCTAGAAAGAGGTTGAGAATAGACTATAAAAAACGGTGTTTATGTAGACTCCATGAGACTCATGTGTAGCATAGTAAAGTGTATATAAAATGCGTAGTATCCTGGATGTTGATAAGTGCTATGGAATAAGTTTTTTTCTTTTTTATGAATTTGTGAAGAGTGACTGAAGGAAACTTGGCTATTTTAAAATGGGTGAAAATTTATTTTTTGTCACTAGATTTCCCAGTCTTTGCAATCACTTAAGTTTTTAAAATTATGTCCCATTATAGTTTTTCTCTTATTAAGGATGACCATAATCAACTTTGTTACATGGTGAATATATATAAAATAGCTTGAAAAGTTTATGTTCTTTCTCAATATTGTCTAACTTTTTTAATATATTAGGGAAAATTTTCCACAGCCCGTGCAATAAGTGCAATTATTTTTTCTAGACCATCATTTGTACTTTGATCTTATTATCTGTGATGTTTTTCAAATTAAAGATTAAAAAAATTTTTGTAGGCAAAATTATCAAACTTTTTTATTATGACTTCTAGGCTCTTCTTCACATTAAAAAATTATTTTCTTGCTCCCATATTATTTAAAATCACCCACAGTTTCCCTTAGTATTAGTAAATTTTTCTGTTTACTATCAGGAACAGTAGAGATCCAGAAATAGCCTTCAATTCAATGTCTTCAAATAATTTGGAACACAATTGGAAAGAGAGAAAAAAGAAAACTGCGTAAATGTAAAATATCAGCACAATCATGTTTTTTTATTTTATTAATTATAATTGTGTACAATAATTCAATCACGGAGCACAATCATGTTGTAACCACAATTTCTTCTTCAGTAGATCCTTGGTCTTGGGAATTGGAGGAATGAATCCAAGGACCACAGATCAGCAGTAAGATAGGATTTATTTTATGGAAAAGAATACATTAGAAAAGCACTAGAATTTTTTTCTGGCAGAAAAGTCTGAAAAAAATCTTCTCTCTGCCGAGGTTCTTTGTCTAAGGGTATATATATATATATATATATCCTAAATGAATGGATACAGTCCCTCCCACAGGGGGCGGGGGGGGGGATGTCAGTGTATTCCCAGGCTGAGGAAACTTACATGAAATCGACCAGATCTGGGAAATGGAGGGTCCCTGCTCAGCCACAAGTGCTAAAGACAGAGGCCAAGGGTAAGATACTAAAGAGCTCCCAGAGCTGGCAACCTGGAGGTTTCCCCCCAGCAGCCTCCTGCAGCTCCTTTGCCTACCCTCCAATCACACCAACACCCAGGGAGGAGACACAGAAAGCCAGGCAGGCCCTCCCATTAGCTCTGCCAGGCTGCTAGTGCCACCACCATCCTGTATCAGTGCGGTATGACGAGATGAAGGCACGGATTAGAATTGCAAGGGAGGCTCAACTTCAAATTCTACTGTAAAGATGTTTATGACTCATAAAGAGGAAAAGAAACAACGTGGAAATCCAAAAAGTTACATGACTAGACTGAATAATAAAGAACACGTTTAATCTGCTTTTTTATATTTTGAAACATAGCAGAGGGGACAATTTAGCCAACAAGAACTTAACCCAGTATCACTTTTACCTACTTCTTTAGCTTTAGACTTCACTTTACTTATTTATATAATTAAGAAAAAATTAAATGTATGACAAATGGCAATACTTAAAGATTCAGAGGCATTGATAAAAACTAGAATTTTTTTTTCTTTTAAAGGTATAGAATAGAATTGAGCTCAGTGCTTTTAATGTAGCTTGTGAGTCAAAATATTAGAAGAGTAGTAGCTAAATAAAACAAGTGATTGTATAAATGAGGAATTTAACAGATTTCTGTGTATTTTACAGGATGGATTAAAGTAATTTAAATATATCCACTATTCTTTAAATTCTACTCGTTAACATAGATGTAAAATTGCTTAATAAGTAAGTTATATTTAATAGTAGCTACAAAAAAATTGTAGTCTATAGAAAATATTAAAATGCTGGAATGGGCCAGGAGGGTCGTATTTGATTATTGCAACATTTGCATCTCCCAGCAGGATAACACCCTGTACATATTCGTATGCAGAATCACATAATTAAGGTCACGTTTTGCTTCCAAAATGTATTTCTTGGAACAGTACTCATAGGTTTTTGTGAAGAATACTACTATGTGCATACACTTATTAATATTTATTTTATTCACAAAAATGACTCATTGTTAGCAGCAAACCAGGCCTGGAAGATCTTGTTACAAAGCAAGGGCTACAAGCAACACTGATTGGACTATGACTACTTCACCCTAATGTGTTCCTTTCCAGCTACCCAGAAAACAGGAGCTGACCCTTCAGTTCTTTCTGTTGGGCTGACTTTGTCTGGTTTTTACTTAATGTCAGTGAATTTCCTGGACTAGTACCTTCAATATATTGATAGTTAGAATTTTTGGGCTAACTGTTTCAGGATTAGAGATTTGCAAAAATATTATTTTTTACACAATTGTCCGAAGGTGTCCCTTCATAGAATCATTATTCTCTTTAATAACAGAACATTTTAAGATACTGTTTGGAGGCATCAGGTTGTAGATATAGAATCCAAAATGTGCAACTTGACACACAAGTAAAAATGTTGTTAAAAGACAGACACATGTGCATGTTGCCCATTATAATCAACCATGCAATATTTATCACAATGTAGATGCTTGTTAAATTGAGATTAAGTTAGAGTTTATCTTGTTCACATTTTTGTAAGTTATGACACACATGTATATTCTAAAATACCATAGAAAAATATGAGTTTGCATTTATATATTAGTAAATTCACTTCCATTTCTTATCAACTGAATCAACAATACTTAAATTATATATTTAAAGTGGTATTTATTTCTATCTCTACTGATGTTTCATTTCACATCTAGTCAACAGAGATCTAGTCAAATAATTTGTCTCCATTTGGTGAAAGGTCTCTCATGAACAAAATACGCGAAGGAGGTTTAAATAAATCATGTGAAGAATCTCTTTGTTACAATGTGGGTGAGTCTCTCTTATGAATATAATACAATTTATACATTGATACTGAATCAATTTTCATCTAATTCCAGTAGCACAAGTCCCTTTACTTCCTAAATGTATTTTCAGATGGAGCATTGCTCTACAAAGCTCCTTTTCTGCTGATATTTAAAAAATTCCCCCTTTTTATGAAATTTTGAAAAGCATTTATTTTTTTAAAATGGAAATAATTTTATTCATGTTATTTTTAAAGACATTTTACACATATGAGTGTGCATGGCTTATTTTGCAGAAACTTTTTATTACCGTTCAGCACTGGTCCTCATTTAAGATGCAGGAGAAATATGTGAACGGACATGTACTTCTCACACAGCATTTTATGCCAAACGCTTAGGTTGTGCATAGATGATTAGTCTAATGTGAGGGGAATTTCCTCACTTCACTCGCTTTTTAAAAAATTAATTTATGCAGGAAAAATTTATGTAGCGAAGAATTAATCATTTTAATAGTAAGAATAATTTTAATATTAATATTTATAATGTTTTGTGAGTAGTTCCAAAACAAATCCATCAGTACAATTTTTTTTTTAATTATTTGGGCTTCATTGAAAGTACAAAGAATTAGGTAACACTGATTGCATTTGTTAGGTTAGGTCTCTCCTGTAACTACATCCTGCCCCCAAGAGGTGGACCATATAGCGGGCCTCCACTCCCTCCTGCCTCCCTTCTCTCTGATCCTTCTTTTCTCTCTACCCCCACTGTGTATTAGATCATCTACTGTCTTCATATTAAAATTGAGTACATTTGATTCTTGCTTCTCCATTCTTGTGAAGAATTACTAAGAAGTTTGTGTTCCAACTAAATCCAGGTTAATACAATAGATGGAAAGTCTCCATCTTTTTTTTTTGCAGTTTTTTTTTTTTTTTTTGGCCGGGGCTGGGTTTCAACCCACCACCTCCAGTATGTGGGGCCAGTGCCCTACTCTTTGAGCCACAGGCACTGCCAAAGTCTCCATCTTTTTAATGACTGAATAGTATTCCATGGTGTACATATACCACTTGTTAGTCCATTCTTGGGTTGGTGGGCATTTAGGTTGTTTCTACATTTGGACAATTTTAAATTGAGCTGTGATAGTCTAGTGCAAATGTCCTTATGATAAAATGATTTTTCTCTTCTATTTTGAGTTCTTTGAGGATTCTCCATATGTCCTTCCTGAAAGGTTGTACTAGTTTATAGTCTCACCAGCAGAGGAAAAGTGTGCTGTCTCTCTTACTCAGCTCCTGGGAATCATCAATTTGCATTCTTTCTCTAAAGATTTTAAGATTTTTTTTTTCTTTGCAGTTTTTGGCCAGGGCTGGGTTTAAACCTGCCACCTCCGGCATATGGGGCTGGCACCCTACTCCATTGAGCCACAGGCGCCATCCAAGATTTTAAGATATTTTATGTTAACATAATCATATAATATGTGACCTTTCCATGTCTGGTTTCTTATAATTAACGTAGTGTTTTGTCTCTATGTTCATATCATAGCAATCTTCAATACTTCTTTTCTTTTTCATGGTGGAATACTATTCCCCTTATGTGTATATTATAACTTTATCTATTCATCCATTGATGGGTTTGGGCTTCTTCCATTCTTGGCTATTGTGAATAGTGCTTCACTGAATGTGGGAATGTATTTACTTATTTCAGTACCTCTTTTCAATTCTAGCCTTGAAATTATAAAATCTTATAGCTATTTCTATGTTTAACTTTTTGAGAAACTTTAAGATGTTTTTAACAGAGGATGCACCATTTTCCTTACAAATGGTAAGTTATGAAGGCTTCAGTTTCTCCAGATCTAAATCAATGCTTCTTTTCTATTTTAATTTATAGCCATTATAGTAGATATGCTACCTCTTTATTGTCTTAATTTGCATTTAATGAATAGCCAATGACATTGAACACTTTTCCATTCACTTATTGACTATTTGTACATCTTAGAATAAATAAATGTCTACCTATGTCCTTCACCCATTTTTAAATGGTGTGTATATCTTTTATTGTTAAGTTCTAAGTATTCTTTGTATATTATGGATACTAGAACCTATTAAAATGTGATTTGCATTCTCTCTTCTTCCGTAGGTTACCTTATCATTTTATCAATAATGTACTGTTTGGACTGAAATGTGTTCCTCTAAAATATATACCGTGAAATGCTAACCCACTGGGTGACTGCATTTGAAGTCAGGGGCCTTTGAAGACATGATTAAGTTTAAATAAGGTCATCAGAATGGAGCCCTAACCTAATATGGCTATGAAGATGTAAGAAATGTAAAAGGTCTCAGGGATGTCCACACACAGAGGAAAAGCTGTTAGGATGCAGTGAGAAGGTGGCCACCTGTACTCCAAGAGGAGAGGCCTCAGAAGAAACCAAACCTGTCGCAAATTTGCCCTTGGACTTTCTTCCTCCGGAACTAGGAAAAATTAATCTCTCCTGTTTAAGCCACTCAGTCTGTGGTATTTTGTTTCAGGAACCGTAGCAAACTAATACATGTTTTGGTGATGACTGACAATTTTTAGTTTTGATGAAGTTCACTTCATATATATATTTTTTTCTTTTATTGCTTAATGTTTTGGTGTTATATCTAAAGGATCCATTGCCATATCTAAGGTCATGGTGATTTATCCTTATGTTTTCTTCTATTATTTTTATGATTTTAGTCCTTATACTTATGTCATTGATCCATTTTCCATTCATTTTTTTAACATGGTATGAGATAGCAGTCCAGTTTCATTCTTTTGGGTGATGATACCCAGTTGTTCCAACACAACCTTTTTTTTCCCCCAGATTAGTATGTGAGTACAAGCAAATAGGTTACATTGTTTGAATTTGTCAGGTAAAGTTCAACTTGTGGTCCAGCCCTTCATCCAGAAGGTGTGACATATTCCCCTACAATGTACCCACTGAGTAATAGCTTATTACACCTTCTCCTTCCTCCCTCTCCCTTCCTATTTGAAATTCATTGTGTGTTGTTTTATTTATTTTCTAGTACGGGCATGTAGTTGCATATTAGTATTGAGTGCATTGGAGACTTGGATTTCCATTTTTGTGATACTTAGGATAGTGTTCTCCAAATCCATCCTGGTAAACACAAAAGATATGAAGTCTTTCTTTATGGCTAAATAGTATTCCATAGTGTACATATACCATAGTTTATTAATCCATTCAACACAACTTTTGAAGACAATCTCCTTTCCCCATTTAATCACCTTGACATTCATGTTAGAAATCAGCTGACTCTAAATATATGGGCTTATCTCTGGATTCTCAATTCTGTTCCATTGGCCACCTATCTGTTGTTATGCCACCACTAAATGGTTTTGAGTGATGTAATAATGTTAAACTAAGTTTTGATACAGAGAAGGTTATGTCCTCCAATTTCTGTTTCAAGGTAATTTTTGCTATCTGGGGACCCTTATAAGTCCAGGTGAATTTTAGGATTACCTTTACTATTTTTGCAAAGACAAAAGGCCACTGGAGTCTTGATGGGGATTATATTGAATCAGTAGAACACTTTTGCGTGTGTTAATATCCCAGTATTGAGGTTAACCTCATTAACACAAGTTAATTTTTCCTTTTATTTATATTTTAATTTCAGTAATGTTCATGCTTCTTTAAATGTTTTTTCAGTATACAAGTCTCTAATCCTGCTACCCTTGTTAAACTTACTTCCAGGTTTTCCCTTCCTTTGAATCCTATTAGGCGTATAAATTATTTTTAAAATTTTCTTTTCAAATTGAAGTTTCTGTGGAAACAGTACTGATTTTTATGTGTTTATTTAGCATCTTGCAACTTTGATGGATTTGTTAGTTCTGGTAATATTTGTGTGTGTTTTTAAGGGTATTTGCTATGTAGAATCATGTCATCTACCAATAGAGACAGTTTTACTGTTTCCTTTTCAATTTAGATGACTTTTATTTTATTTTATTTTTTAATTGTTCTCTTGCTATGCCTCCCAGTACAATATTTGGTAGCAGAAGTGAAAGTGTGCATCTTTTCTTGTTTCTGATCTTAGGTGTAAAGCTTTCAGGCTGTTGGCATGACAATTACATTCATTGTAGTTTTTCATATATGGCTTATCTATATGCTATTTCTGTTGATTTAGTATTTTATTGTGGAAAACTATAGGTTTTTTTCAAATGATTTTTCAGTGAAAGTTGAGATGATTTTTTTATTATTGTTTTCAATAAATGTGATGGTTTATTGACTGATTGGTTTTCTTTTATTGAACCAAAGTGCATTACTAAGATGAATCCCTATTAGTCACAGCGTGCAATCCTTTTAATATTCTGTTAGATATGCTTTGCCAGTATTTGAGAAATAAGTACATCTATATTTATAAGTAATACTGATATGTAGTTTTCATTTCTTATGACTTTATGTGGCTCTAGTGTTAGAGTAATGCTAGCCTCAAAAAAAAAAGGGGGGGTAGGTAAGTTTTCCTTTGTTGTTTTATCCAAGAGTTTGAGAAAGATTAGTAGTAGTATACCTATATATATTTAATAGAATTCAAATGAAGGTATCTGCTCCTGGACTTTTCTTTTTTAGGACGTTTTCTACTCTCATTCAAATCTCTGCTTATAATAAATTTCTTCAGATTTTTCTTGTCTTTGTGAGGTAGTTTATTAATTTATGTGTTTCTAGGACTTTGTTCATTTCACCCAGGTTATCGAATTTGGGGCATATAAAATTATTTATAATACTTTATAAAATCTTTTTCAATTTCTGTAATGTCTTATACAATGATTTTCCTTCTTCTATTACTGATTTCAGTTGTTTTTACCCTCTCTTTTATAGTCAGTTTAACTAAAGGCTGGTTAATTTTGTTGATCATTTCAAATAATTAACTTCAGTTTTTATTAATTCTTTATATTATTTTTATAATCTATATTTCATTTAAATACATTAGTTTATCTTACTTTTATTGTTTTACTCTTTCTGGGATTTTGAGTCTACTTTGCTTTTTTTTTTCCTACTTCCTTAAAGTACAAAATTAGGTTACTTATTTGAATAGGCATTCTATTTAATTTAGGCATTCACTCCTATAAATTTCTCTCTCAGAAGTATTTTTGCTACATCCAGTAATTTTTAGTACATTGCGTTTTCATTTAAATTCATACTTAAGAGAGACAGAAGGCAAAGAGATTTTAAAAATACTTACGAGGTACATTAGACTCTTGAAAAGTATGAATTTTTTTCTGGATGATTTGAATGAACAAGTTAGAATTATGAGAAAAACAAGAATATTTGATCACTGCATATTTGAAGCAATTCTTAATGATATAAGCAGTAATTACTGGATTTTTCCATTGTAAAAAAATCCCTTGAAAAGATGGAATGGTTTATTTTAAAAGGGTGATATTTTAATTATTTTAAAGTATATTATTATTTAGAGATATATTATGAACCAGTTTCAAATGGAAATATATGTCTGTATCTCCACAACACAAAAGTACAAAGATTGTCTTTTGAGTGATCGAGTAGGGTGAGAAAAAAATAGGAATAGAGTAGAAACAGTTTTCAAAATGAGATCATGACCTTTGAGCCTAGGTGATGTGTACAGTAAGAGCTTGCTTTATCTTATTTTACTATATATCCCATCAGAGCTTGAATTTTTTAAGAAATACATTTGCAGAAAACAATTCTATCAAAGTCAATTGTGTTTATTGCATACATTACTTTCTTTGAATATCAGCTTGCCAATTACAAACAAATATATTTGAATATATAATATTAGAATACATATATAAATATATATTTGAATATATATTTATATATATAAATATTTCCCTGCTCCACAGATAACAACTTTTGTTGACCTTGCTTATTGATTAGTATATATGTAATAGCCATGAGTCAGGTTGAATGTACCCTACTAGCTCTAACTTCCTTCTTATTTCCTTTTTCAGTATATAAAGTTCTTAAGTAAAGGAATAGATAGTTATTTCCTAAACTTTTAACCTTAGCTCAGAAATTTCAGACTTTTAAATCCTCCATTTAGAAGAGCACAGGATTCTTAATAATACAGCAGTAATTAGTGGATTTTCCCATTGCAAACAAATCCAGATATTCTATTTGGAATAGTAGAATATAGTAGAATAGTAGAATATCTATTTGGAATAGTAGTATATTTCCACTGGATAGTATGGAAATACAAGAATATCTGGAAAATTATAGTAATTAAATTCTGCATCTATAAACTTGTATGTTGAAAATGGTCAAGGAAATATAAGCATAATAATATTTTATGAAGCGTAAAGAAAATAAAATAGAAGAAATTTCTAATGTTGCCTAGGAAAGGCAACAAAAAGGAAATCGATAATTTCTCCTGATTAGGGTGTATATGTCTATGTGGTATATACGTGTGTATGTGTGTGTATATACATCTATATTAGAGTGTGTGCTACTTGTATATAACCAGAAATATAAAGTAGGGATTATTTAACATTTTCTTTTCCTGTAACAAGAAAAATCTATTTCTTGGACAATTTTTGTTCACAAATAAAGAACGGCTTTCAATTTAATTTACAAAAACTCTTTACATTACATACAAGGTGGCTAAGATAGCAGAACTTTAAAAATTAAATTTAATTGCCTGGAAATACATAGGAATTGAAAGATAAATTAAATTGACACTGAAATAATCCTTCTAAATTTCATATCTTTTAGGAATCTATATAGTACAATTCACATCATTAATACTTAATCTTCTGAAATACTAGTAGATAGAGATAAAGTTTTTAGATAAAAATGTCAGAGAACATTGGAAGTTCTCAACTATTTTCAATCTCTGACTGAGATTCCAGCAAAATTGAACAAAGGCAATTATTATCATTCTGAAGAGATTCTTGGAAAATACATGACCTTCCCTAGAACTAAAGAAATCCCTCAACTTTAGGTACTTTTTACCAATCAAGTCTGTAATACACTACATGCTGTCCTTGACAGACAAAAACAGCACAAATAATTTTACAACCATTTTTAAATACTCACATTTTTGTTTTGCATCATTTCTGCATAAAGTGCTACACCAACATGCAGTTCTTGTAAAGAGATATTTGGTAATTCTACAGCATCCCCATCAACCTTAGGAGCTTCTGATTATTACATATAAATCACGGACTTTTGGTTTGGATACAAATAGTGAAGACAATTAACCAACAGTCTAAACATAGGAATATCTTCTTTTGTGGTTTTTCTCTTTATTACTCTTTGCAAATTTTACTTTTTTTAGTTTACAAATTGATAGTGTGTGGCAATCCTGCATTAAGGAAATCTGCAGGTATGATATTGCCAATAGCATGTGATCACTTTGTGTTTACGTGGGACATTTTGGTAATTCTTGCAACATTTCAAACTTTTAATATTGTGTTTTATCTGTTATGGTGATCTATGGTCGGTGTGATTTAGCGTTACTGCTGTAATTGTTCGGGGGTGCCCATAGAAGACAGTAAAGGTAATAGATAAGTGTTGTGCGTGTTCTGACTGTCCTGCTGACCAAACCATTTCCTGTCTCTCTGGGACACAACAGTATTCAAATCAGGCCAACTAATAACTGTACAATAAGCTTAAAGTGATCAAATAAAAGGAAGTTTCACATTTCACATTTTAAATCAAAAACTGGAAGTAAAACTTAAAGGTACATCCAAAGCCAAGCTAGGCCTCTAGTACCAAATACAATGTTGAACACCTAAATAACAACAAAGTGAAATGACCTGATTGCTGATATGGAGAAATTTCCAGCAGTGTGGATAGAAGGTCAAACCTATAATGTTCTCTTAGGCCAAAGCCTAATCTGGAGCAAGGCCCTTTCTTCGGTTTTATGAAGGGTGAGGGAGGTGAAGAAGCAGCAGAGGAAAGGTTGGAAGCTGACAGAGTTTGGTTCTCATGAGGTTCATCCCCACAACAAAAAGTACAAAGAACTGTTTAGAAGCTGCAGCCAGTTATCCGGAGGAGCTAGATAAAATCCTTGATAAATGTAACTAAATTAAATAATGCCTTTTAATAATATCTGATAGTGAAAGATATCATCTAAGGCCCTCAACGTCATAGAAGAGAATTTGATGACTGGCTCCAAAGCTTCAAAGAACAGGAGGACTCTGGTAGAGAAGATTACACAGGGATGCCTGCAGGCTGAAGTCAATGCTCATTGGCCATTTTGAAAATCCGAGGACCCTTAAGAGTTATGCTAAATCTGCTTTGCCTGTGCTGTATAAACGGAAAACAAAAAAGCTTAGATAATATCTTGGTTGCAGTGTGATTTTTGGTCATCTGGGTATGTACCAAGTAAAGGAATTATAAGGCAAATGGCAAGTCTATTTTTAAATCTTTGAGTGTTCTCCAAACGTCTTTCCAAAATGGATGTATTAGTTTGCTAATGCATCCTTTGCTTTCAAAAGTTATAAATTGGATGATAAGCATATTCACATTATATGGTTAGATAGATAGGATTCAGTGGGGAAAAGTACATGTAAAGTGTTTACCACTTATATTAGACGTAGGGAAATTAGTGCTCAGAAAAGTTAGTTATCATTTCCACATAATTGAAATGCAGTCTCAGAAGAGGTATATGAAAGTTCTGGACACAGCTCCTTATGAGATAGGGAAATCTTTAGTTGTTTCAGAGATCAGAAAGAGCTTCAAAGACTAGAAGCCACTTGATCTCATTTTTCTCAAAAAATTTCCTCAGATTGGCCATATTAACTCATTTTTTAAAAATATAGTAGAGCCTCCATAGTCAACCACCTCCCTACACTGCCTGCCTCCTGAAGTTGACCTGATTTTCAGAGACTGGACTTGCACCACAAGTACGTATGAATACAGTAGGACCAGTTCCTTATGTTGACCACCTCTGTATGTTGACTTGTTGGTTACAGTCCCTTGGATGGTCCAATAGAGGTATTCGTTAGCTGTATTTGAAAACTGAGCCTCAGTTAAGAAACTTACACAAGGCCTCTCAGCTAGTAAAAAAAACAAAATGTCAGAGGAAAATCTCATAGGAACATACCATGTGTGTGTCCATTTACACAGTGACAAGTAATCCGTTGCAGCCACAGTGAGTGAGATGTACGGACAATGCAGACAGATGGGTTTATGTCACTGAAATTTGGAGAAAAGGGTTTAAAATTAGGTAAAATGGAACAAATAAGCAGGTGTCTTTGATCAAATTACCCAATACCGAATGAGAATGGTATTTTAGGAAGATTGCCCTGACCTTGGTGGGGGGAACACGTGGTAAGGGAACAAGAAGCACTGGGGCAGGTATCTAGGCATGGACACTGCACTGATGCCACAGATGTGGGGGCACTGACTTGTGAGGTGGGGCGGTGGAGGAGAACATCAACAGATGTGCCGGAAATGGAGATGAGCAGTAAGTAGGTTTGGAGAAAGGCCTGGCGAGGTTGCAGTCTTCTCTGGACTCCCCGCCCTGTGCCGTGGAGGCCCTCTTCCACCTCCCCGCTCATACCATGCTCCAGCCAACCTGCCCACCCGAGCCACTGTCAGTGCACCCCAATACCATGTGCTTGCCGTTTTCATCCCTGGGAATAGCCTTTCTCATACTCAACTCCGGCAAAATCTCGTCTTCCTTCAATGCCCATGTTAAGTGCCACGTATTTCGAAGCACCATTTATAATGCTTTCCCACTTCCCAAACTGGTGTGATCTCTACCTCCTTCAAACCCTCCCATTGCACTTAAAACCTCCCAACATACCACTCAGCTTTTTGACATGTTTCCTTACAGGGATCTCTAACTGATTTTTTTTTTATAATTTTATTGAATCATAATTCTGTACATTGGTGCAATCATAGGGCATGATTCATATACATTCAGAAATGTTTTGATCGTACTGTTACAGCTAGCCTTCATGGCATTTTCTTGATCACTATATAAAGACATTGATACTCTACATTTAATAAGTTTCACCAGTACCCTGCTAAGATGCACCGTAGGTGTGATCCCACTAATTGCCCTCCCTACACCCATCCTCCCCCCTCACTGGATC
>CAUYON010038770.1:0-15417 GCA_963573935.1 Arctocebus calabarensis | reverse complement strand
TCGATGGTGGTGGGGTCGGGGGGGGGGGGGGCCAGAGGATGGGTGGAGGGAGGGCAATTAGTGGGAACACACCTACTGTGCATCTTAGCAGGATACTGGTGAAACTTATTAAAGGTAGAGTATCAATGTCTTTATATAGTGATCAAGAAAATGCCATGAAAGCTATCTGTAAGAGTACGATCAAAATATTTCTGATTGTATATGAAGCACATTGTACCCTATGATTACACCAATGTACACAATTATGATTCAATACAATTATAAAAAAATAAAAAATAAAAAAATAATAAAGAATATACTTCATATCAGTGTATAGTGGAATATCACAGATAGTTAAAGGGAAATACATAGTCAAAATGCTTATATTGGAAAATAGTAAAAAGCTAAAAACTATTAAATTAAACATCTAAATTAAGAATTAAAAATAATATAGTAACAGAAAATGTATATTTATGAAAATAGTAATTGCTAGAACAAGAATTTAAAAGTTTAAATGCTATACACATACAAAGTAATAGTTCTCAATACTTATTGAATGTTAGGGTTACTTTGAGAGTTTTCAAAAACACAGATATTTAAGTCTCATCCCAGGATACTTAGATTAGAATTCTGGGTGTATGCCCTTGAGCATCACTATTTTTGTTAAACTTCCTAAGTTGATTCTTGTATATGAGAAGAGTTGAGAACCACTGAATGAAGTGGATAAACAAAGGTAAAAGTGGTATTAAAGAAAACAACTAAAATATTCCCAAATATTTTTTAATACTTATTAAAAACAAAGACAGAAGTTTCAGAATATAATAAAAATAAAGAAAAATTGGGAAAATCTATAAATCTAGTGGATATTAAAATAAAATGAAATTACATTGCAAATGATTTCATGATGATGGAATTGAAATATAGATGAAAAGCAGAATTTTCTATAAAATTAAAACTCATCAAAACAAATTTAGGTATAAATAGAAAGTCTGAATTAGTAGTTTAAAATCTTCCACAGAAAGAAAACACCCATGCCCACATGACTTAATATCATAGTCTATGAAATATTTAAATACCATACAATTCCTTCCAATCTCACAAAGAATATAGAAAATAGAAAACACCATAAAGTTATTTTATGATGCTATTTACAACCTTGTCAGAAAAACAGAGAAGGATTGTTTAAGAAAGGAAAATTATAGATTTTATTATTCATTAACAAAGATACAAAAATCACTAACAAAATATTAGCAAACCAAATCAAACAATGTTTATACAGGATAATATATAATAAGAACCTTCAGTTGTTTTTTTCTAGAAATTCAGTGTTAGTAATTTTAAGACAATTTACCACTATTAGTTTAAAGAATTAAAGCCATATGATCCATCATCTAAATATATACAAAGAAGAATTCAATTAAATTTGACATCTTTTCATAATAAAAACTTTCTCTCTCTCTTTCCCTCTCTCTATGTGTGTGTATATGTATTTTTGTACCTATTGCACTGGTTAGCACCGCGTGAATAATTGATTAAAATATATATATACACACACATAGAGAGAGAGAGAGAGAGAGAAAGTATATATATATATACACACACAGATATATGTATGTGTGTATGTATGTGCATATATATATATATGTGTACACATACATAAATGCTTAATAAACTAGGAATATAAGAATACTTACTTTACCCAATAATGAGTATCTGAAAATACCTTTAGCAAAACTCATAATAAATTGGGAATAATTAGAAGCATTCTTTTAAAATCAGGAACAAGACACATGTTGCTCATGATCACCATTTTTAATTAATTATTCACACGGCGCTAACCAGTGCAATAGGCACAAAAATAAAGTTATATGAATTGGAAATATAAAATAAAAATATCATTATTTGAAAGTAATATTGATAATCATCTATTCAGTCACTTGGAAAAGGTTATATTTATTAGAATTAATAAGAGATTAGTAAATAAATCAATATAAAAGTATAGACACCTGCATTTGTAACTATGAACCACAAACAATTAGAAAATGTAATTAATTAAAGTGAAGCTATTACTTAAAATGGTAACAAAACTCTTGGATTGACTAAAATGTAACATATTTTAAAAATTAAACACTGATATTTAACACGAGTCAAATAAAATATGCATTGAATAGTGTGGAAAGGATAATTTCACATTATCCACATTACTCCTTCCCTAATCTTGAGCAATATACATATATGTATGATATGTCATACATACATATTATATATGATATATCATATATGTCATACATATATGATACATCATATATCATACATATATTATATATATAAAATACACACAAACACATATACCAACTTTGTGGATGTGGTAGAGTGAAGTGAGTACCTGAGTTTTCCAAGGATCTCAGCATCAGGTTCATCCAAGTTTACCTTAGTGCCAGGCCCACCCCTGCAACCCATGCTCCAGGGCTACCTTAGCACTAGAACAGCTAACATAGACCAAAATGCAAAAGAAAGGAGCAAATGTACTGCAAAATAGTCATAAAACAATCAACAAAATGACAGTTATAAATCCTTACTTATCAATAATTATCTTACATAAATGGGTTAAATTCTTCAATCAAAAGACATGGAGTGGTTAAATGGATACATAAATGATATGCTGCCTAAAAGAGATTTATTTTAGCTTTAAATATGTGTGGGCTGAAAGTAAAGGAATTTAAAAAAACAATTATTACATGCAAATGGTAACCAAAACAAAAGGTAGGGGTGGCTATACTTAAATTAGAAAATATAAACTTTCAACCACAAATTCTCACAAGAGAAAACAAGGACATTATGTATGAGATCTGACAAGTTCACAAATTCATCCTAAAAAACATGCTATGTATTTCATTGCTGAAAGTGACAAAGAGTAATAGAGCACTTCTTTTCTGAGATGAGCTTTTTAACTTAATTGTTAGAACTTGTACACTGCCAACTCTGATGGGCATTCTAGAAATGGAGAAGAGATGGACATTCTTCTCTTGGAGAAGAGAAATCCTTGGAGAAGAAAGAATTTCAAAATTTCTTTGAAGAATGAATAGGCATTCCAAGGGAGTATCTCAAAGGTTACCCTGGTGAAATTCAGCAATGAAGTTTGTAGCACTTTTTTTAGGGTGAGTCCATGAGCTTAATTGTCTGGCCTCATAATGATAAAAGGGTCAATTTATCAAGAAGATGTAAAAATTGTAAATATATAAGCAACCAACATTGGGGAATCCAAATATAAAGCAAACATGATCAAAAAAAACTGTAGGCAGGAATAGACATCAATACAATAAAAGTAGGGGACTTCAATAGTAGTAGGGACTTTTTAGCAATGGCTAGAATATAAAGACAGAAAATCAATAAGGAAATAGCTGACTTAAACAGCACTATAGGTTAAATGGTCTTATCTCCTAACAGACATATACAAATCCAAAATTCCATCCAACAAAGCAGAATATGCATTCTTTTCAAGTGTAAATGGAAGATATTCTTGGATAGATCATGTGCTGGTCACAAAACAAGTTTTTAACACATTTATGAAAGTCTAAATCATATCCTATATCTTTTGAGGACACATAGGTATGAAACTAGAAATCAATAACAGAAGGAAAACTCAAAAACTCACAAATATATGAAAAATAAACAGCCAAATACCCTAACCATAACACTGTTGGACTAACTATGGGTCACAGAAGAAATCAACAAGAAATTAGAAATATGTTGAGACAAAACAGAAACACAAGATACTATAACTTATGGATGCCACAAAATAGTTTTAAGAGGGAATCTATAGTGATAAATAGGTGTGTTAACAAAAAAAATCTCAAATAAATAATGTAGTTTTACACTCCAGAGACCTAGGAAAAGATCAAACTAAGTCCAAAGTAAGTAGAAGGAAGAAAATAATAAAGATTGAAGCAAAAATAAATGAAATAGAGAAAAGAAAACAATAGAAAAAAATCAATAAGATTAGGAGTTGTGGGGTATTTTTTGTTTTGTTTTTTGAGAAGGTAAACAACATGGGCAAACCTTTAGCTAGACATACTAAAACAGAGTGAAAGAAAACTCAATGAGATCTAACAATTAAGTTCACAAATTCATCCTAGAAATGAGCTATGTACTTCACTGCTGAAAGAGGAAACGTGATATAAGTGATAAGAGAAATACAATGATTCATAAGATACTACTAGAAATAATTGCAAGCCAACAAATTGGATGCTCTAGCCTAGAATAAATGTATTGTTTCCTAGAAACATGCAACCTACTAAGACTGAATCACCAAGAAATAGAAAATCTGAACATACTAATAGTGAGTAAGAAAACTGAATTTGTAATCAAAACCCTACCAACAAAGGAAACCTTTGCAGCTAGTATCTTCATGGATTGATTACACCAAAGTTAGAAGAATTAAGGCCAGTTTTGCTGTATTTAGGACTACGTACAATTCACGATAGCCAAGATAAGGAATCAATCTATGTGTCTGTCAATGAGTGAATATATAAAGAAAATATCATACACACGTGCAAACACACACATACACGGAATATTTTCAGCCTATAAAGAGGCTAAATATTTTTAGCCTAAAAGGCTAAAATGAAAAAAATGATACCATAAAAAATTGGCAATGTTATTGAGCAAGTCTAACTCATAAATTGCTGGTAGTAGCATAAAGTATAAAAGCCCTTTAGAAACTTGTCAAATAGTACTTCACCCAGCAGTTAAACTCCTGAATACTTATCAAAGAGAAATGAAAATATTTGTCCATAACAAACTTTGTATAAGAGTGTTCATAGCAATTGTCTTAGTTATTTTGGGCTGGTATAACAAATTAGCATAGACTGGGTGGCTTAAAAATAAACATTAGTTTTTCACAGTTCTGGAGGCTGGAAATCTGAGATCAGGGTACCAGTATGATCTGTTCAGGTTCTGATGAGTGCCCCCTTCTTTGTTGTAAACTAGTGACTTCTAGTTGCATCCTCATATAGCCAAAAGAGTGCTGAAGAATTCTCCTAGGCCTCTTTTCATAAGGACACTAATCCGAAACTTGAGGGCTTCACCCTCATGATCTAATTAGCTCTCAAAGGCCCCACCTCCTAATATTATCACATTGGGGGTTAGGATTTTAAACATATGAATTGGGAAGCACAAACATTATTTCTATAACCACAGTTTAATTAATAAAATATTAAAGTAGAAATAATCCAGATGTTCATCAATAGGAGAGTAGATAAACAAACTGTGTCTTCATAAAATGGAATACTATTTAGCATTAAAAGTTATTGCTGATATATTCAACACATAGTGAATCTCAAAGTACTAAAAACATGTAGGGACATGAGCATATATACTATATAATTTTATTTATATTAAGTTCTTCAACAGGCAAACTAATCTATTACAATTGAAATGAGATTAGTAGTTAGTTCTAGTCTATGGTGCAGAGACTTTGGTATGAACTAAGAAGACACAAAATGAGACAATTGACATATTTGGATAGACATCATGGTTACACAGATGTATGTGTTTCTCCAAAATGAAAGTACTCTACATATAAGAGTCTGAGCATTTCACTGCGTGTAAATTATTCCTCAATTTTAAAGTCTTATAAATAATAGGCGTGATTATATTGTGAAAAAATTTAAAAGCCACTTGATTCTTTTTTTTTTATTTTGGAGACAGAGCCTCAAGTTGTCACCCTGGATAGAGTGCTGTGGCATTACCAGCTCACAGCAACCTCCAATTCCTGGGCTCAAGCGAGTCTCTTGCCTCTGCCTCCCAAGTAGCTGGGGACCACAGGTGCCCGCCACAATGCCTGGCCATTTTTTGGTTACAGCCGTCATTGTTGTTTGGCGGGCCTGGGCTGGATTTGAACCCGCCAGCTCAGGTGTACATGGCTGGCGCCTTAGCCCATTGAGCCACAGATGCTGAGCCAAGCCACTTGATTCTTAAGATAATATTTTCAGTGAAAGCATCATGCACATATTTTTAAAAAGGAAAAAAAAAACTATTTTAATGAACGTAAAAGAAAATATAATGGGGCAGTGCCTGTGGCTCAAAGGAGTAGGGCACCGGCCCCATATGCCGGAGGTGGCTGGTTCAAACCCAGCCCAGGCAAAAAACTGCAAAAAAAAAAAATGTAATTCAAAAGATGGGTCAGGTTTTGGTGAAATAGTACTTAGATTGATGGTTCTGAAGAGTTGAAATAAAATGATTTCATGGAAAAAATGCATGAAAACTCAAACACCAGGAAAATTAAAACTATAGCCTCAATAAGGTATTTTAAATACAACAGATTCACAAAAATTTTTAAGCCTGATAATGTCAATTGTTGGTAATGTTGTGTAGATATCAGTATTATTAATATACCTTTGGTGGAAGTATATATTGATATTTTTATTTGAAAATAATTTGGTATTCAATAGTGATGTTGAAGTTTTGTATACCCTATCACTCCCAAATTATACCACTATGTACTCTATAGATACATATTTAGTAGATTTTCGTCTCTTCCAAAATGAAGGCCCAAATTCTACTAATTGCCAAAAAGTTTCTATGGAATCTATTCTACCCATCTCCTTATTACCTGTTTGATTTAATGTTCTTTTTATTCTTTTCCTTGTTTACTTCAACCTCACAACCTCCCTTCCTCTTTGCTTAATACTGCAGAAATGCTCCTAATTTAGGACTTGTGTATTTGTTATTAATCTATGCTTAAAACACTTTTCACAGAGAGGAAAATATCTTGTTCCTTTGCCTATTTCAGGGTTAACTCACATATCATTTTCTGAGCAAGCTTTATCCTGACCTCATTATTTTAAAATTATACCCTGCCAACATTTTCTAACCCTTTTTTTCTCTAATTTTATCCACAGCAGTTAATACAATGCAGCGTGTTAACTATTTTATTATGGAGTGTGGATTGTGAAGTGGCAAGATCCCCACAGCCCAGGGAGGTGTGTTTGGGAATGGCCCCCAACTGCTTCTCCTCCCTTCATAAAACAATAGTCCTTTCTCCTTGTTCCATATGCCAGAAGTCACATAGCTTCTGTATACTTTTCTTTTTTCTAAAAGCACAGCCTTCTCTCCCTAATGTTAATCTTAACCCCATGTACTATTACTTCCCCTCAACTTTGTAAGATGAAATTATTCCCACTCACTTTCCTTACTGATTTTCAACATTGTTAGTATAAACAAACTTGTTTAGATACTATATAAGTAAAGCTGTTCACACAGTTCAGTGCCAGACCTGCTGATCCCATCCTTATCTCTTGTGTGATCTTTATATTTTACATGTCTTATTTTCTTCATTCCCCACCATTCCCATGTTGGTATTTTTACTCTTCGTGCTGGTTTGAAAATTTTATTAGTTCATTGCATATTTCTCTCCACGGCAATATACATTTCATAAATCCAGGCATTTTTTGTCTGTTTTTGTGCTGCTGAAATCCATGGATCTGAATTAGTAATTGGTCTATAATAGAAAATCTAACTTTCTATTGTAGGAATATATAGATAGATGTGGCTACTTCATTGTGGGGACAAGTCTTCAAAATTGTAATAGTCTTTCTCTTAATGTGAATGCTAGTAATATGCATTTAAATGCTGGTAATATGTATTTAAATTTTGTAATCTTTGTGTATTGCATTTAGATTGTATATATTTTTATATGCATAAATATTTCAAAACTAAAACAAGATGGCTCCTGTGGCTCAAAGAGTAGGGTGCCGCCCCATATACCAAGTGTGGTGGGTTCAAACCTGGCCCCGACCAAAAAAACCTAAAACAAAATGTAACTCATGGGGTGTTCCTGTAGATGGGGTGGTCAAAGGCAGTCTCTATGAGATCACATTTGAAATGAAACTTGAAGACTATGAAAGCATAAGCATGCAAAGATCTAGAAAACATGGGTTATAACCAGAGGGTGTAACTGTAAAGACTAAAAAATACTCAGAGAATAAAGACATGAGGAAAAAGGAATAAAATATCTGACTAAAATATCCTAGGGACTGCAACAGAGGAGAAAAATTCATTCTGGATGAACACAAGTCGTAGAACTTGGGCCAATGGACAAAATCCGTGAAGAAATGACTCAGTACAAGTTAAGAAAAAATGTGAGTTGTAGAGCCTTATAAAGGACAACTTTAGGAAATAAGTTCCCTGTCACTGACATTATTCTTAGTCACTTGGAGGGTTCGTTCATGTGTCTTTCTATGTTTATATTTTATTTTATTGTCCCTCTTTACACAACTCCTCATTGTTGAAAATTAGCTTCTAATTTCCTTTAAGGAAATGGACTTCCCTCTGTTCTTGCACAATGTTGATGTGACTAACAATTAGTATGCCCTGGCCTGCTCTATGCTCTAGCTATGTCATGAAATTGAAAACCAAACTAAATTAATATCTCTGTCTCTCTCTCTCTCTCTGCTGCTCTCATCTCTATCACTATCTCTTTCTCTGTCTATCTTTATCTCTATCATCTCTATCACTATCTCTTTCCTTCATACGCTCCTGTATCTCTGTGTGTGTGTTTGTGTGTGTGGGTTGTGTGTTGAGACTTTCTTGTCCTCATTAGTGCAAGGACAGAAACATATTATTCATTCTAGAAGCCATTCCAGTATAGTAACTAATATTTGTACTGGAAAGTTTAAGACTGATCATCAAGTTTGATGATCTTAGCATGAAGATGTGTTGGTATTGCATTTTACACATGAATGAAATTACATCAATTGTCCATATAAAGTAGGATAGCTAATCACCCCTTTTATGGAATATATTGGCCCACTCTTTGAAAACTGCTGGCTGTTTTCTATTATTGTGATCCCTGGAATTAACTGGGTTTATGCTCCTTTTCGTCCTAGTTCTTTGAGTGTTCCTTCCATTCCATGATATGTCATTCTAATACATTCAATTCTTTGCTTTCAACTCAATTCTCATACTCAACATATGTATTCTATTTTCTCTATGTTTGCAACATAGCCAGAATGGTGCAGAATTATCTGCTTCTGACTGTAAGATTTCAGAAAGAATAGAAATATTCACTAAAGCATAGAACCCTTCCTGTGGCTTTTAGTGGCCATTATGAATGGTAAAATTAATTGGAGTGAGATAATTTGATAATATTCTCACTTTATTTTTGGTTCTTGAAGCCATCATACCCCACTGCTTGTGTCTCCTGGGGCAATGCTAATAATTTGGGATAGTCTTTTAGTTACTTCAGTCTAATTTTTCAGGTGCTTTTAGGAAAAACCAGTTGGCTTGAATAAAATTGCCCTCTGGATGCTAGCTATCCATGTTATTATCAGCTTTTTTAGGGTTTTCAGAATAATAGACGAGATAATAGTAGGTTTAAAAAATCCCAGTTTGGATCTAATTTTGCTGCACTTGACTTCAATGATTTTTCAGAAGCTGTTATGACTCAGCTGTATCCCTAATGAACTACCCTCCCTTCTTCTTCTCCTCTTTGATTTTCTAAGCAAATGAAATCTCTCCCTTTGTTTTTCTCCCTGTCTCCCTCTTTGCTTCTCTCACACACAAAGACACAAGCTACATTTTCATATAAGTAGTGAACAGGTCACAAGCCATCTTTGGTGCAACAGAAAAGCTACACTTCCAGCCTATACATTGCAGATTGTAGAAATGGATGATGGGCTTGTATGTCAAGCTGGAAGATATTATACAAGGAGAAATAAGCTAGACAAAGAAAGAAAATAGTATGTGATATCATTTACATGTGGAATGTAAAGAAGTCAAATTTATAAAAGCATAGAGTAGAATGGTGATTATTGGGGGGGAAGGGTGAGTATGGAAAGAGGTAATATTATTCAAAAGGAATGAAGTTTTAGTTATGTAGAATATTAAGTTCTAGAAATCTAATAATACATGAGGTCTATAGTTAAGAATTGCATATGTGAAATTTGCTAAGAAAATATATGATATGTGTTTTCACCACAAAATGTTGTAACTATGTGAAAGTGTAACTATGTAAATTAGCTTTACTACTATAATCAGTTTGCTATGTATAGGTATATTAAAATATCATGCTGTATATCTTAAATATAGACAATAGACAATTTCAATAAAAATGTTAAACTTATTCAGAACAAGATGACATGATAATTAGTTATGTAAATGTCATATTACTTCAAAATTGTGACTGATAATGCCAAACTAGCTCAAATATTTGAGCAAATGTTACCAGTCTATCTTTTCTACTTACAAGATCTTTAGATAAAATAAGCCAAAATTTTCATCCTTGTTAAAATAAATACATCTTCCTTTTGATGTGTTTCGTTAAACCACAGATATGCTACCTTGGAATTTTTTGGTTTAGGGAAAATTTGTATGGAAGAGATTTATAACCTGTAAAAAATTAAGTGATAGGATATTTTCATAAGGAAGCCATTATCATCATTAACCTTATTACTGTTACTTGGTCTAGGATTCTGAAAATTGTGGATGGGAATCGAGGGTTTGGAAATAGTAATTTCAAATGGTAATAGGGAAGCAGAAATTTAGGTATCTTTTCAGAGCTCCAAATAGAATAATTCCATCTACATCCATTATGCATTCTGGGATTTTATGTCTGACTTTGTTGAAAGATTCAGCAGAAGGCTAAAAAAGTTTGACAATTATTCCTATTACAAGAAAATTTGGGCACAGTGGCTAATGCCTGTAATCTTAGCACACTGTTAGCCCAAGGTGAGTGGATTGCTTGAGCGCAAGAGTTCAAGACCAACCTGTGCAAGAATGACGCCCTGTCTCTACTAAAACTAGAAAAACTAGCTGAACACTGTGGTATATGCCTGTAGTCCCAGATACTCAGAAGGCTGAGGCAAGAGGATCTGATGTTTAAGGTTGCTGTGAGCTATGATGATGCTATGGCATTCTACTTAGGTACCTACTTAGAGACTCTGTCTCAAAAAAAAAAAAGTTATATAATTTTAACTTAGGAAACATCTTGGAAATCATTTCTAATCATCTCATTTCATAGATAAAGGAAACTGTGGTGTAAACAGATTATGTAGTATGTCCGAGATCAAATAGCTATCCAATGCTTATAATCTAATTTCATTGACTCTGTATTCCATCTTTTGCCATGTATAATGCAAGTTTTTTGCCAAAATTTTTGAGGAAAATATAAGGATGTGCATTATCCTTAGGTAATGATGCTCAGGAGTGAGGCAACCCATCAGGCCTACCAGGTCTGCTGCACCCTCCTACCTGGGCCTGCTGGACACATGGGGTTCCAGTCTGGGAGGATCCAGGATCTGATGGGAGTGGGCTGGAGATGCCCCCTCTGAGCAATACAATCGGGAGCATGGATGAGGGGGGCTGGCAAGGAGGGCCATGGCTGTGTAGGTGAGGGTTGAGGCCCGAAATGTGGCTATACAGAGGGGACCATGAGTCCTGTGCAGGCCCCAAGAACCCACCTGGATACTCACAGACTGAGCAGCTTTAGAAGCTCCTACCCCTCTGGCCAGGTGTATGTCCATCTTGGCTGCAGCCCCCAATGTGGTAAGGAGGGAAGGGTTCCCAAGAGAGAGGGAAGGGTCAGCCTTCCCAGAGCAGCAAGCTGCCAGAAGGTAATGCAATCTGCATGTTTACTAAGGGAGTGTTAGCCTTCCTCAGATTTGTTTTTCCTAGCTGAGAGCTGGCCGCTTTCTCAAGGGTTGTTTTTCTGAAAGTTAGGGCCAAAAGCATGGGTGTGCATTATACATGGCAAAATACAGTGTGTTGTTTCCATTTCCCCAAAATAGTCTCCTCAGACTTTTTTTCTTGGAACCTTCAGATCAATTCTTCTGGAGCAGAGGTAGTCAAACTATGGTTCATGAACCAAATACAGTTAGCAGGAGGTTTTTGTAAATAAAGTTTTATTAGAATACAAGTACAGCTGATTATTTCTTATTGTCTATGGCTATTTCTTCACCACAATAGTAAAATTGAGTAATTGTGACAGAAACCACATGGTACACAAAGCACAAAATATTCACTACCTGGCTGTTTACAGAAAAAAATTGCCAACTCCTGACCTAGAGCCTAAATTCTTTTATAATTTAGCTGAATAGAGATAATCCATATCTTCTCTAACCCCTAACCACTTACTGAATGGAATCAGAAGCAATGAAAAAGGGAGGTTTATGACAGGTTTTCAGACTTTCTGCCATCAGAGGGAATCCTTGAAATGGCACTATGCTAATTAGCCCTTTCCTTGCTCACCAACTTCCAAGTCACTCCAGGCTGCAAATGCCTCCTGCGACCTACCACTAGCTAGACCATCTGCATATAATCATTCACCTTAGTAATAATTCCAGCATGATTTCTGTTTACTTTTAGCCCAGGTTATGATTTTTTAAATACTTCTCATCCATTTTTTATCAGAAGATATTTTACAAAACAGATATTCAAAATAACACAAAATTTCTTTTAATGGAGAAGAAAAGCTGCTTTCTCACAGAAAGCCAATCTCCAGATGACAAATTGCCTCAGTTGCCTCGAGGCCTGTGAAACATTTTGTATTAAATGAAAAGGTAGGCCTGGTGACACTGATCATTATCCCACATCCTCTGTAACCTTAAAGGAATATTCTTATCTCTTTCATAAGCAGTTGTCCAGTCTTGACCCCTGACTGGGGAAGAAAAGTGAGTAAATATTTGAAGGGCTACACCTAAGTTCTAACTGTGCTTTATTCAGAACCTGTGACATTATTTGGGGGATAAATACTAAACCTTAATAATATTTTTCACTATTGTTAGCTAATGTTAATTGAACACTTACTGTCAAATTATTTCCTACATATTTAATATGGGGGGATAGGGAATTATCCATGGTGATGTAAGTAAGTAAGTGATGAATTCAGAATTTGGACACAGATTAGCCTGAATCTAGTCTTTCCTCTTAATTACTTCACTAGCCTGTTTTTTAATGGGTAATATTACAAAACATTATTTTTATTTGTGCAAATTTAAGGGGTCCATGAGAAATTTTATCGCATGTATATAATGTGTGGTGATCAAGTCAGGGTATTCAGGATGTCTTATCACTGAAGTACAATACATTTTCGTTAAGTATAGTCACTGTACTCTGCTATAAAATTTTACATTTATTCCTTCTATCTTACTGTATATTTGTACCCTTTAACCTACTTCTCATCATCCTCCTTTCTCCCTGTTCTCATTTTTCCAGTATTTGTTGTTTGTTTTTCTATTTTCTAGAAAAAAATAGAAATGTGTTTGATGTGTTCATGCTTTTTGCTTCCCACATATAAGTGAGAACATGCAATATTTTTATTTTAGTGATTAGCTTATTTCGCTTAAGATAATGACTTCCAGTTTACTTTTGTTGCTGCAAATGACATAATTTCATTCTTTTTTGTGGCTGAATAGTATTCCATTGTGTGTATATACTATATGTGCTTTATTTATCTCTCCACTGGTAGATACATAGGTTGATTCTATATCTTTTCTTTTGTGAATAATATATTCAACATGATAGTGCAGGTATCTTTTACTTTATAATACTAAGATGCAAAAATAGAAAATAATCTTTCTCTGAGGCTAGATGATATGCTCTAAGAGTAGTGTCTGTACCTAAGGGCTATTCCAAAATCTGTCTGCATAAGATTTTGCAGAAGTTTAACATATTAAAATTAAATACCTCATTACATAAGGCAATCAGGTTATATTAACATATTGATAGCATTTTTTATTAAATCATAGCTGTGTATATTAATGCAATCATGGGGTACAATATGCTGGTTTCACATATAAAGATATTTATATCAGAATGTTTATTGCAGCCCAATTAATAATCACTAAGTCATGGAAGAATCCCAAGTGCCCATCAACCCATGAATGTGTTAATAAATTGTGGTATACTTACACCATGGAATATTATGCAGCCTTAAAGAAAGATGGAGACTTTGCCTCTTTTGTGTTTACATGGATGGAGCTGGAACATTCTTCTTAGCAAAGTATCTCAAGAATGGAATATTGATAGCATTTTAAGATTCCTGTGTTGAATTAATTCAATCAACATATTCTGAGCACCTAGTCTGTACCATTAACTGTGTTTTAATCATCTAGAGATGTCAATAATATATTTGTTGTTCACAAGGGGTTCACAGATTGTCTAAGAAGACATACATTGATAATTAACAAATTCTCATTGAAGAAATGAGTGATGGGAATATTACAGTGGCTGAGAAAGATACAGGACCTGTGCTCCTAAAACTGATGAGGTAAGCACGTATGCAGATAATGAAACTTTGAATGATAATAATAGAATTGGGCATAGAACTTGGCAGGTAGGCAAAGTGGGGAAGGGCATTTCTGACAGGAAAACCTAGAATGTACAACAAAGTCACAGAGATATGGAATAGATTGTTGTGTGAGGAGATTTATAGAGTTCCACACTGCTGGAAGGTGAAAGAGGTAAGAGAAAAAATAATTGGACACATAGATGGGGGAACCAAGGAAAGATTGTTTTTTTCATTTAACTAGCATTTATTTATCATCTGTTCAGGGTACTGGATTATGATCTGTGGTAGGCATGAGAAATAGAAGAAATTGTTAAAGAAACTTATTGTTGAGGTGATAGTCTGCTTCTGCAGATAGAAACAACTAGAGCACATAAGCAAGTGCATGCATATGTGGTCCAAACTAAATATTTGAGTTCTAATAGTATATGCCTATGGGTGTGATAAGTAGGGAAGGCAATTTTGCAACTGCACATTGTAAGGAAAAGGCTGTTTGGCTTAGGACAAGTCAAGTGTTATCCAAATTGTGAACCTCAGGTTTCTTGACAGGAGGAAAAGTATTGTATTATTGTAAGGGGCCAAGGATATATTTGAGGATGAAGCACTCTCTATGTACTGAATAAGTAACATCTGTGGTAATTTTATGTGCAACTGCTGATCAAATAGATGCATGTTGCTTCTGTGATTAATAGAGTATAAGTTGAGGTAAAATATTACTTAATTCAACCACTATTTATCAGCATAGATATTCTCAATTATCTGCAATTGTGGGGCAGAGAATTGTTTCACAAACATGATGTCGTTAGAGATCTTTAGAATTCTAAAACATTGGAAACCATAAACTTTTGAAAGCAGAAAATTAATACTTTCTCCATATAATTATTCTGTATGGCTTTGTGGTACACACTGGCCTGATAGTGAATTATGGAAAAGAGATGACTGTTGGAAAAATATCTAGTGTAACAGTATGGATGGCATCAGAGAAAATATCACTATTTCAGAGGAAAGAGGTTTTTTTTTTTTTTTTGAGACAGAGCCTCAAGCTTTCACCCTGGATAGAGTGCCGTGGCATTACAGCTCACAGCAACCTCCAATTCCTGGGCTCAAGCGAGTCTCCTGCCTCTGCCTCCCAAGTAGCTGGGACTACAGGCGCC
>CAUYON010038769.1:0-29430 GCA_963573935.1 Arctocebus calabarensis | reverse complement strand
ATGCCGTGAACCTTTAATACAGTTCTTCATGTTGTGTGACCCCCAACCATAAAATTATTTTTGTTGCTACTTCATAACTGTTATTTTTCTGCTGTTATGAAACGTAATATAAATATCTGATATGCAGGATGTATTTTCATTGTTACAAATTGAACATAATTAAAGCATAGTGATTAATCACAAAACAATATGTAATTATATATTGTGAAATATTTATTTCTAATTAAAAATAAATGAAATTTTGTCTTGAAGCAGTCTTAACAATAGTAAACTACGTTGCTATATTTTGCGACAGTATGCGTAAAAAGCCAACGTCAGTGGGAAGGTTGAGATTGCGTCTTCCTCACCAGATGAGAAATTCTCAGGGTGGTCTTTGCAAGAGCACAATGAAGGTCATCTTCCACAGCAAGTCTATTCTGTATTTAGACTTGATAACCAACAAGCTGGAAAACCCTGTTTCACAAAGATAAGTTGTTGGGAGAAGAAGGTGCAACACAGTCTCAGATAGAACAGGATATGACTGCAAACACTTGATCTGGAATTTTGTAACTGGCATCATAGAGAAATCAGTTCTTGCTGAATCCCTGTTAATAAGTTAAATGAACTCCTCTTGTGCTGTCTCAGGAACATCTTCAACTTGGACTGTGAATGGGCTTCTGGCAGGTGCAAATGGGGTGTCAGGTAGATTTGTAAAGTATGATGAAATTTCATCTGCAAGCACATGCAAGTGATCTTTCTGAGAAATTATTATCATAATCCTTTTGTCTGGTTGAATGTCATGTTCTTCAAAGAAAGCAGATAAGGTAGGCAATATGTAAATTTTATTTTCATCCAATTTTTTTTTTTTTTGCCAAAGCTGAAGTTTCATTTGGAATGATCAGATCTTTTCAGACAAATCGAGGCATGTTGCATTTGGTCCTTGCAGCGACAAATTTAACTCATTCAAGATGGCAAAGATGTCAACTAAGTAAGCTATTTTCTGTAGTTCACTTTTATCGCTGAAAAGTGCTTCAAACTGCGGTCTTGCTTTCTAATTAAAAAATGTTTTGAGTTCATCATGAAGCTCAAAAACACGTTTTAAAACTTTTCCTCTCGACAACCATCTCACTTCAGTGTGAAATAACAGAGCATTGTTTGGCGCGTCCAACTCTTCGCACAGATGCGAAAATAGTCGACTGTGTAAAGTGCTCGCATTTACAAAATTGGCAGAAATCATGATGCTTTTCATTACTTCTTGTAACTCTTGTGGCAGCATCTTTATTGCTAATATTTGCCAATAAATCATACAGTGAGTTCTGATGACTTTTGGTGACTCATTTAGTACCAAGCTTTGAAATCCAGATTGACATCCTAGCATAGTTGGAGCACCATCTGTGCAAACGCCACAAACCTTTTCCCAAGAGATCCTGTGCTCTTTCAGAAATGAACAACTGTGTCAAATACATCACCTACAGTTATTTCAAGAGATTTGCAAAAAAGTTTCAAGAGCTTTGCAAAACAGAAACTCATCTTTAAAGTTGCAATCATTAATATAGCTCATGTAAACCAGTAACTGTGAACAGTTTGCAATGTCTGTAGATTCATCAAACTGGATACTAAATATTGGAAGTGGAGCAGATTTAATTTCCTGGATTACCTGATCAAGAATATCAGCAGACATGTCATCTATTTGTCTGTGGACAGTATCATTAGATAAGGAAATTGCACTCAATTTTGTAACAAATTTGTCTCCGATCATCACTGGAACAATGTCTTTGGCTGCTGGCAACAGTAAGTCTTCAGCAAGGGTGTGAGTTTTCATAAGTCTGGAGATTCTGAGTGCCACCAAATATGAAGCTTCAATGGCTAATATGTTTTATTTGGGGTACTTGTTCCTTTCTTGAGTCCATCAGCTTTGCTTCTAAAATAGTTGGTATCTGTGCCGGCAAAGCTTGATGCTTGCTATGAAAATAGTGTTTTAGTTTGTTCGGCTTCATAGATTCAGCTGATAGAACTTCACAACAAATAACACATTGTGGTTTCTCAATTCCTGCTGTAATTATTGAGGAAAAACCACACTGTAAAAAATCCTCACTCTATTTTCTTTTGTTAATGTTCTTCTCTACACAATCCATTGTCATGGGACGGTGTGCTAATGAAAATAATATATTGGGAGGCAGAGGAGGAGACTCGCTTGAGCCCAGGTGTTGGAGGTTGCTGCGAGCTGTGACGCCACGGCACTCTACTCCAGGTGACAGGTTGAGGCTCTGTCTCAAAAAAAAAAAAAAAAGAAGAAAATAATATATAACAACGGCTTTAATAATACAAAACATGATACATGGCATAGTTCAGTCAATACAGTTCATTAAAGTTTCCTATGATTTGCCATTCTTTGTGGTTTGTTTTACATGGCTGTTACGATCACAGGAGGGCAATCAGCATCTACGTTAAGCCCCCATGGTACTTAATCTTTTAGGTACTTTTTTTTTTTTTTGTAGTAGTTGATGATTTTACAGTACATGATTTTATATTTACTCAGTAATTATAATTCATGAAGTGTTGTTTTATCTCCAATACTGCTGCTTTCAACAGACTAGCTGCTCTCAACACATGTGTGACTGGTCTGCATAAGTCCATTGTGGCACCAACCCTGTCACATACACCTGTATTTGAATGGGGTGTATGTGATGGGGTTGGCACAATGATGTCGTCACGCTGGGTACTCATATGTGGGTGTATCTGCATGTGGGTGGAAAACACATATTTCCAAGATGGTATTAGGCGACCCCTGTCAAAGGGTCATTCAATCCCCAAAGGGGTCGTGACTCACAGTTGAGAACTGCTGGTATATCTGGTATAATATTTAGGACTATACACATGGAAATATTCTTCATATGCACTTTATGTAACTTTATATTTGTATGATATGTAGAAATGTATTTTATATTTGTACTATATGTGAAAAATATCTTACACATTTCACATACATTATTTTGTGGATTTCAATGGATTTCAAAACTCGGTCCATGGAAACTTGAGTCCAGTGCTCGTCCCAGGCCTCCTGGGCTGCCCTGGCTTTGGGGCTGAACCCAGGTTGGGCCGTGGAAAGGCTCCTGTGGTCATGTCCACACAGCATGGTCTCCAGACATGACTGGCCCCGTGTGAGGCCTCATGGCCTTTCTGTCACCTGGCAAGTTTAGCAGGAGAGGATATTGTTGGTTCCGTCACGTGTAATATTAATTTTATAGCAGCTTGGATTTTAGAATGAAAAATAGCCAGAAAACTTCAAATAAGTACAAAAGTATCAGAAGTCATATGATATGCTAATTGCATAATTGTCTTAAGGACTGGGTTCTGCGATGCAGGGATACAGGGAACTGCCTCTGTCCACAGATGATGCCGTCTGAACCTCAGAGACCGCGGGGCACAGGGGAAGATGGAGAACTCAGCCAGGCAGCTCCTTCCATGGGGAAGGGGCTCTAAGTACGGCACTGGGAGCAGGCTTTCCTGATTGTGAAGACAGCCCACCTTTTCTCATTGATGTTTCTAGAGGACATCTGATTTTATGGGCCACTATTCACATAAGGACTTTTTGAGGCTCACATCGAACTGAGCCATAGGATATAAATTTTGGCAGTGCTGAAGTTATTGTCTACTTGGAAAACCCAATAATATCTAGTATTACTTGAATCCCTCTGCTGACAAGGTTAAATATATTTTATGAAGAAAAATGGGTTTTTTAAATGTGCTATGATAAAAGAGCACAAACATTCAAGGTGATTTTGATTCATGCTAACTTTTGCCATTTTACTCAAGAAGTATCTTTCTGCCTCTACAGTTTACATCTCTGTGCTAGGAAAACAAGTCTCCAGCACAATGTTGGGATGTTCTATGTCATCACTTTTTAAAAATGGAAAAATCTGGCATCTTTCAAAGCACATACATGGTAAATTCGGGTCCTGAGTTATTGCGAACAAGTGGTCACGGAGAAACTCACCTCTGGGGGTGTGAGGTAAGAGTTTCCTAAATGTGCAGCACTCACTGTTTTAATGCGACTGTTCTGCCGGTTGTCCTGGGCTGTGAAGTTACTACTTTATCTGTCATTGTTATTACACGTATCATTTCAAGCCAAACTCCATCTCGCTGAGGCAGCAAGGGGCTCTTATGAGAATCAGGCTGATTTAGCAAATACAAATAGACCTTGTCTACAACCTGCAACAAGGAGAAGGAGTTGATAGGAGACACCAATGAGGTATCTCCACGCCAGGCCATCTGACCAGGCAGGTTTGAGAATCCATTCTCTCAGAATATGTAGCAGAAGGAAAGATTTTTTTTCTTTTTAATTTAGGGGGAGGATGATTCCCATCTTTTCTTTCTGATATTTACAGAGTGAAGCACTTCTAAGAAAAAAAATATAAGTATAGACTATCACACACTTCTGGAGTCACTATCAGTTAGGTAAATATGTTATTTTGCTATTACAAAGTACCCGAACTGGGTGGTCCAAACAACAGAAATTTATCCTCTTCGAGTCTGGGAAGGTAGAAGTTCAAGACCAAGGGGTTGTAGGATATGCCCCTTCAGAGGGAGGGCTGTGAGTGAGCCCGTGTCTGTGCCTCTCTCCTGGGGCTTTCACTACCTTCTCTACCTTGTGGGAACATCACCCGATCTTCCTTCATCTTCATGTAGCTATAAAGTGTCTCCCTGTGTGTGTCTATGTCCAAATTTCCTCTTTTTATAAGGACACCAGTTATCTTAACTAATTGCATCTGCAATGATGCTATTTCCAAATAAGGTCACATCTCAGGTCTTGGGGGTGAGGGCTTTATCCTGGGGGTTTTTTGGAAGGGTTTACAATTTAGCCCACAGCAACTACAGTACTAACTCCATAGCTGACCACTTCCCTACACTGACCACCTCCTGAAGTTGCCCTAACTTTCACAGACTGGACATGCACCCCATGTGTGTATCAGCACAGCAGGCCTCGTTCCTTCTGCTGACACCTCTGTGTGCTGAGCAGTTTGTGACAGTTTGTACGTAGTCCACGTACAAAGGGTTCAGTTTCCACTGGGAGTCACACGGGTGATGTGGCGCCACTTGAGGAAGGTGTGGGCCTCGAGGCCTGATCTGGTGCTTCTCAAACTCTGGTGTGCACATGCATCCCTGGGGTCTCATTAAAACGTGGGCTGGATACGGTCTGAACCATGGGTTTGAGAGTCTGCAGGGCCACTGACACACTCCAGGGTTGTGCCCACTCTCTGACCCAGGGACCGCTTTGAGCAGCCAGGGTCTCCCTCTTTGAAGAAGGTCCATGGATGAGCAGAAAGATCCGCAAAGGCTGCCCAGACTACAGGGTGACCATGGCTGCGGGAGCAGTGTCCACTCTGTGCTCAGGTGATGCAGAGAGAAGTTGAAGCCAGTCGGCTAAGCAGGTGTAGGGCGGCAGGCACACAGGCAGCTGATGACTGTCAGGAAGCCCGTCAGGTCTCTCTATCTGTCTCACATGACACCATGAGGCACATGGAGCAGGTTGTGCTCTAGCAGCACTGTGAGCAGAGCCTGGGGAGCCTGTGCAGAGCTCTGGGGCCTGGAAGGACTCTGTGTCCCAGAGCACAGTCCCTCCTTCCAGGCCAACGTGGGCTCCTGGGTATGACCCTTTATCTTTATGCCGTCATTTAAACAGGAGCCCCAGGCCCACACATGGTCTTGTCCTTTAAGACAAGTCCTGCTTTGTGCTTCAGCTAATAGGTTAGAGTTATGGAAAAAAATGATGGGATGATCTTAGAGGGGGAGCTGGGCCCACCCGCAGAGTGAGGGGCCCCACTGGCATAGCTGGGGCACATACAGCAGCCATGAGGGGTCCTGGTGGGGGAGGGGGCTCTTTACAGGCCTCACCCACATTTCTCTATAATGTTCCCTTGTTGCTGCCATCTGTAGAGTCCCCAGCAGAACCACAGTTAGTCAGCTGAAGGTTCAGGTGGGTCATGGAGGTGGAGCAGTCACTCTGGCTTTGTATAAAGTTCTTGAGGAATTCCATCCCTAACTGGCCAAGGAAATTCACCCTCAGGAGTGTCTGCAGGAGGTGGGCCTGGCCACTAGGTGGTGGATCTAAGCCCTCTGTTTTGTCAGTGGCACTGTTGTACCCATTGCAGCCTGTAAAGATAGACTCAAACTCCACTCAGATAAAAATCAACTGGTGATTTATTACACCTGCATAGGGGACTGCTGCTCTCAAAGGCAGGCAGCCCCATAGTGGAAGGTAGGTTGACTTTTATACATTTTTAATGCTGCGTGGTAAGCAAGCTAGTACAGATGCAGAATATTACAGTTAGCTCAGGGCGGGGTTACAGCATGAGAAACACAGCTTGAGTAAGTTTCTACTATTGTTTGTTCACTGGGAACTATAGCTTGAGAAACACAATTTGAGTAAGTTTTCACCATTGTTTGTTCACCAGGAACTAGGGAGGTTTTTGGGAACTTGGGGACTCTCCGTGCCTTCTCATTCTGAAGCCGTTTCTCGGGATCTACTTGGATGGGGGCTGGGGGACTGAGCTTTGGGAGCTAACAGAGCCGTTTCTTGGAATCTACCTGGGGGAGGCTGGGGATTTGGGAGCTAACAGGCTTTTATAGCACTAGCAGGGTTTCATTTAAATACTAATTTTCTATCACACAATTCTGTTTTTCCTGATGTAGAATTTGGGGGGAAGATTGAGGCTATAGGCTGCAGGTAGGGTGGGTGAGAATGAAGGGTCCTGGATGTAGAGGTCACCAGAGGAAAGAGCAGAGGTTGAAAGTCAAGGGTGCCGAGTAAGGGCAATGGAGGTGCCACTCAGAGCTGCCAAAGACCCTGCTGTCCTCTCGGCTCAATTCCAAGATCAGGAGACTGAGGCAAGAGAATCACCTAAGCCCAGGAGTTGGAGGTTGCTGTGAGCTGTATGATGCCATAGCACTCTACCAAGGGTGATAAAGTGAAGACTCTGTCTCTAAAAAATATATATATATATAAAATATAATTTGTCAATTAATGTAACTGCCACTTAGTAAACTGGGGAGGAACAGAGGTCCTAAGATGAAAATGATAGAGCACAAAATGTGAAATCAGGCAGGCAGTGACTCTACTCGTCACTTTCTGGCTGTGCAACCTTGGACAAATCCCTGATATCACCAAGCATCCTCTCCTTCCCCTCCTCCACCCTTTTATAAACCAGGGCCTACATTACCTTCTTTGCAAATTTTTTGAGGGAATAAAAAAAAAATATTTATTTCAAGTATACGATACAGAGCAACACATGTCGTGGCTATGTTGTGACCATGGGGAGTTCTAGTGGAAAGTTTTAATTATGAGCTATTAAAATTGCAATGTAGTAACTTTTGGGTGCAATTGTTGTTCTGGAAGTTTTCCATGCACTGGTCTTGAGATTTCTTGGCTGCTGGTTGGAGCAGGATGACACCAGCATGCTGACGGTGGCAACACCCCTCAGGTGCTCCCCACAGGGGGCCACCTGGTCCCTTATCATCCTTTCTTCAAGGTAGCACTAAAGCACTGCTCTCAAGTGGGATGATTTTGCCGCTTCCCCCCAGGGGGTGTTTGCCCACGTCTGGAGAGATTTTTAGTTGTCAGGACTGGGTGGTGCTGCTGGCATCTCCTGGGTACTGGCCACAGATGCTGCTGACAGTCTGCACTAGACAGGACAGACTCCATGACAAAGAATTAACTGGCTCAAAGTTGCAAAATCCCACATTAAAGTAACCCAGTCAGATATTATCAGAATTATCCAAGTTTCCTTCCATTAATAAAAAAGACATTGATAAGCCTAAGGGAATTCTTTCCCCATCAGATTTATCTATTTAAGTGTGTACAATATAGCACATGTCACCTCTCTGCTTTAGTTTAAGCTACATGTGACACTGTGGCCACATGTGTGGAATGTTTCAGATCCTTGCAAAGTGAGTAAAATAATAAAAATGCATCTCTTGCATAGGAAAACACAAGCAGTTTACACACTAAAGAAGATTTAGTAGATTTTTTTTGTGTGTCTAGTTCTGTTTGAGACAAACTGAACTAGAACCTTTACATTTTTCAGACCTTCAAGAACAAATTTGCAATTGTCAATTAATTTACATTCTCTGTGTTTGTTATAATCAGATGAGAACCTCCACTGAACAAGAGAAGGGAACCCTTGCTGAGGTGTTCCCTGTTTCCCAGACCTGGAGGTTAAATCTGTGGCTTAACAACTTCTCTTACTAAAAATACCTGCAAGTACCATGGGGTTACCCCAGTAGTAGTTTATTGGGGCTACTTCTGAACAGAGGGAATTTGTTATACTAGAAGCTACTGCATTGGAACAACCATTGTAGAAAACAATTGCAAACTGTCATGGGAAAAAATAATTTCAATTATACTCTGGGAGGCTGAGGCAAGAGGATTGCTTGAGCCCAGGAATTTGAGGTTGCTGTGAGTTATGACTCCATGGCACTCTACCCAGGGTGACAGGGTGAGATTCTGTCTCAAAACCTTTTTTTTTCTCAACTAAGTAGTCAATCAAAATCAATGTCTGGGTATGTGGTATTCCAAAATAGTATATAGGTTTGAGTCACACAAATTATCTAAGCTGCTACTAGTTTTATCAATGTCAAGGATGTTACAATCAAATCATGGGGGAGGGAACTCAATTCATGTTTACTCTACAAATGTAAGAAATAGGTGTGCTTTCCTGACATGAGCTAGGCTTCCATGGACAGCGCATTAAATGCTGAGCTCACCATGCTCCCATTCGGCAGGGCAGACGGGCTTTTACCTGCTTTAGTTTTTCATGATGCTGACAATAGTAAAAGCAATAGAAGGAACATCACCAGCCATCACCCGGCTCTTACAAATAAAAGTTGAGAGGAACTGAGATTCTTGGAGGTGGAGGCAGATCTAGGTGCTATCAAGGCAAAGGTGTCTTCAGGGGAGATTTTCTGCAAAGTAGGAGAATGAATGGACGGTAAGGGAAGAACCCCACTCTTGATGTGATTCTAACTCATGTTAGAAGCAGGAGAAGCTATGCTGGTCCAGAAGAACCCTGAGAAGTGCATCTGGAATGTTCTACTGTGAGATTTAATTGGCCCTACTCCCCCGGCATGTGCTCCAATGTTGGGTGTCCCAGGGGCCCCCCTGGGAGAGCTGAAGAAATCTGATGTGAGTCATGGTATGGTTTCCCTTACCAGCAAACACCAGTTTCATCTACGGACCATCTTAATTCTGGAGTGTGGGGTTAATACCTGAGCTCTACCTCTTCTTGGTGATATTAGCTGTCACATGCAGAATGTTAGGCAAGAAGCTAAATTTATTTTCTAAATTTGGGGTGACATCTTGTTTTCTCCAAGATGCCATCAGAATTTCAAAATAGCTTTTTTTTTTTTTTGGTTGAATCAGTAGTTTGCCAGAGTTTGAATTTTCCTTCACAGCAGCCGGCAGCAACCGTGTACAATGGCTTTTTGTGAATGCAAAGACATCTTTAAAATAGAGCCAGAGCATTTTCTAGGCAGCTTTAGGGAAAAGAATTGAAGCTAAATGTGACCTGAACATCTTGTAGCTGATTCTCCACATTCTCCCTCCTTTTCAAGTTCCATTATTGGCATTTGCTACCATTTACATTCTTGAAAAATAAAGATCCAGCTGAAAAATCAAAAACAAAGCTGATCTCAAGCACCATCTCTGAGAGTTTCTAACAATATTTTTAAAAGATTTCCTTTTTCTTCTCAGGGGCTGGGAGATAAACAGACAGAGAGAAGATAACATCTGAGGTCTCCCTCCTTGGCTGCCTGTAGCAGATGCAGCCAAGTGACCCCAAGATCTTCACCAAGCCAGCCAAGTGAGCCAGATCCTCACCAAGAACTCGATTAATGGCTTGCTTTGTCTGAACTTGCTCAATTACATTTTTTGGACCATTGCTAAACACTTAAGTATCTTTAATTAGCTTTTATTGAAAAGCATAAATAAAGGTAGTATCGACTCTCCTGAATTTAAATTTGGTTATTGGAAATAGTGAGGCATTTGAGCATTTTCACTGTTGCCTGCCAGTGTCTGGTGAATCTTCGTGGGATGGCTTTTTAACGCTGTCCTATAAACGTTCCCTGGTCTGTTATACGAGGTGCCACTAAAAGCCTGCTCTCCTTGTAATTGTGAACTTAACAGTTTTAATCTGTCTCAGTGTTGGCTGCATGCATAAGGGGAAAAGGAAATCTAGATTTTTCTCTTTTCTTCTTTGACCTTGAATAACACTCTCTCCCCTATCTCAAAATCCTTGATTCCTGTGGGTAGGACCCCTCATATTCTGCAAGCTGTCACAGTGTCTCTGGGGTGTCAGTGGCACAAAACATAGAACATTGACCCTGTATTCACCTGTGCCCTCCCAGGGAGCATTTTCTGAATCAAATGTTTGGTTAGAATGCGAGGATTAAACGTTCTGATTCTGAGCAGACTCCTGACTGTTCAGCCTCTGGCACTAAGTGCTGATGGACTCGAAGGCAAGTTGGCCCTGGAGTTCCCCACCTGCGCCCCCATGACCTGCCTTGCAATTTGTTTTTCCTTCTGAAATGCTCTTGGAAACTCTGGAGGCATGCCTACTGTTGGACAGCATGGCTTACTGTGAGATTCCTTTCCAAATTGCTTGTGTGTTTGCCTTGGAAATAAATATGTCATCAGCTTGTAAGAATACTTTCATCATGGAACACAACAGGTAGGGAATGAAGTCTGCATTTTGGCGTGTGGGCGGTCCAGGAATTGGGTGCAGCTGCCGAAGGGAAGCAGCATGCCCAGGTCTGTGCCTTCACAGATGAGTCTGTCAAGGCTGCACACACGTTACTCCTCTGAAGATGGAGCCAGAGATATTTCACAAAGACTTATCTTTATGAGAGAAGAAGGGAGACAATCTTCTATCTTTTCTTGGAAAGAACTGATCACCACATTTTTCTTGCTTGCAGCTTTGGAGTTGGGCATCTGTAGCTCATTAGTTACCCACAACTGTCACTCGAATCAATTAATTGAAAGAATTAAAAGTACATCTTAAGGATAAAAATAAATGTACTTTCTCCCTCATTTTCTTGTAAGCTAACATCATACTGAGCCCCACCCAACCACAAAGATGCATTGTTTAAAATCTTTTGTCTCAATTGTATCACCATATTCTTCATTTCCTGAGAGTTGCTCTCTAGGATTTTAGTGAGACTGAAAAATGAGTTTTTCTTTCTGAAAATGTCTTTTCTTTGTCACTCTCTTTCCTTCCTTCTTCCCTTCTCCCTGTCTCTCTACCCTTTCCTGATTTTCTTTCCCCAGACTACTTTCTCCAATGGTCTCATTCTCTATCTTCTCACATAGGTGACATCAATTTGTGGGTCATAAACAGAGAATTTCGCAGGGTAAAACCAAAATACTTACATTTTTATTCATAAATTGAATTTGCAGGAAAAAATGGACAACTCTCCCTTGCCTGGGCTGTCTTTTGAAGGGAAAGGAACTCAAAGGCTGCCAGATTTGACTACAATTTTATTACATTGCTAGCTTCTTGTTTTAAATTGATCAAACTTCTGGCACTTTTGCAGACTATCTCTTCACCGCTTTCACTGTCAACGAAATATGAGAATTAATCAGTTCACAGCATACCCTTAAACCAATAGAACCATTGTCTGTGAAAGAATGAAACCACAGTGTGGCAAAATCAGATTTCCCTGTTTTTTACCTTCTTTTAAAATGGCCTCTATTAGGACTTTTGCTAATGGCAAAGCATTGATTAATTAATCTTAGATATGAGAATAAACATGGAGTTGGAAGGATGTTCCTCACAGATCCTGTTTTGATGATTATATGTAGGCATACACACATGTACCATAGGCATTAAATATATATTTACACACAAAGCACACACCTAATATGATATACTATATGACATAGTCCTGTACACATACACTACTTATTTCTGTGAATGAAAACACAACCAAATTAATGTTTTCAGACTTAGCCCTTCCAACTATGGACTCGTGCCCATGTGGCTCCCTGGGCGCTGAGCTAGCTGTGAGTCTGAAGGCAGATCTGGGGACAGGGCAGCTGTAAGACTTCACACAGCACATCTTTAGTGTCTGGTGCCTTACCACGTAGGTGAGGTCAGGAACAGTTCTTGAAACCAATGTGGAGGTAGGTTTGAAATGTCTGTGTGATCTGGGGTGGTTGGGGCACTTTTGGGGAAGGAAGACGTGACTAATTTCTGTGTTCTGACAGCAGCATAGAGGGCAGCACAGGTGCCCCAGGGACACACTCTGACAGCTGCCACGTGGTTCCCCCTTACTGTGTTTAAGACACTGTTGTGTCCTTGTACCTTGGCCCTGAGGCTCATTGGTTGAGTTGCACTGACCCAGGATCACCTACTCTGATTTGTCATTTATGCTAATGTGCCATGTCCTAAGGTGCTATGGTCAGGATGATCCCACATCAGGTGTCTGAAACTCCTTTTTGTTGAGTATCTCAGAGGATAAATAAGGGACTTATTGTAAGCATCTCATAAATATATTTATGAGAATCACTTGTCCATTTATTTGTTGGTGCATTTCAGAGCTATTTATTGTGCACCAGCAGTGTGCTAGTCACTCAGTAAGGCTCTGGAGACACAAGGGAAGTATTGTGGTAAGCAGAGATTAAGCTTATCAAAGCTGAGAAGAGACCCATAGGCTGTTAGTGACCTTCTAGAAGACCATTTAAATCAAAAGGTTTTCTTCAAATAAATTGCTAAATGAAAGAAGATATAATACTACAGATGCCTCAGAAATAAAAAGGACCGTAAGAGACTACTATGGCTAGTACATGCCAACAAATTGTATGATGTGGAAGAAATGGATGCATTCTAGAAAAATATAACTTATCAAGTCTGAATCAAGAAGCAATAGAAAGCCTGAAAAGACCAATAACAAAGCAAGACATTAAAGTAGTAATTAAGAACCTCTCAACAAAGTAAAGCCTAGGTCAAGATGCGCTTCACTGATGGATTCCAACAAACATTCAAAGAATTGTTGCCAATCCTTTAAAAGCCCTTCCCAAACACACAAGTAGGTGGATTGTTTCTCAGCTTATTTTATGACACTTAGTGTCACTCTGACAACAAAGTTAGACAAGAGCACCACGAGGAAAGGAAACTAAAATGCTAGCAAGCTGAATTGTACAACACATCAAAAGACTATACCCCATGACCAAACGGGATTCATTTCAGGATGCAAGGTTGATTTTACATATGCAAATCAACTGAGCTACACCATATATGAAGAATGAAAGATAAAAACCATGTGATCATCTGAACACATGCAGAACAGGAATTTGATAAAGTTCAATATTGATTCATGACAAAAACTCTCAAGAAAATAGTTATAGAAGAAAATTTCTCTAACACAATAAATGTCATTTATGAGAAGCCTGTAGTTAACTTCCTAATCAAAGAAGAAGAACTGAAAGTCTCCCCCTATAGTTTGGTACAAGGCGAGGATGCCCACTCTCACCTCTTCTATTTAATAAAGTATTAGGAGGACGAGCCAGAGCAATCCAACAGTCACAAGAAATAAAGGGCTTTCAAATTATGAAGGAAGAAGTAAAATTATCTATTTGTAGATGGCGTGATTCTATGTGGAGAAAACCTAAAGACTCCAAAAACCCCTGTTGGAATTAATATGCCACTTCAGAATAGTTGCAGGATACAGAGGCAATGTACAAAAATCAGTTGCCTTTTTATTGACGACATACTAGTTGAAAAGAAAATTAGAAAAATTATCCCATTTACAATAGCATAGCATCAAAAAAGGAATAAATTTAATCAAGGAGGTGAACATTTACACAGAAAACTATAAAACATTGATGAAAGAACTTGAATAAGACACAGATAGACTGTTCATGGATTGGAGGAATTAATATCATAAAAATGTCTACTGCTCAAAGCCATTTACAGTTTCAACACAATTCCTATCAAAATCCCAGTGAAATTTTCACAGAAATAGAAACATTCTAAAACTCTTACGGAACTATCAAAGACCCAGCATAGTCAAAGCAATCTTGAGCAAAAAGAACAAAGTTGAAGTAATAAAGTTTGAAATCAGGAAGTGTGATTTCAAACTATATTACAAAGCTATAGTAACCAAAACAAAGATAGATTTAAAGCAATGGAAGCAAATAAAAAGTCCAGAAATAAGCCTAACCATATATGGTGAATCAAGGGCCTTTCTATAAGGACAACAAGAATATGCTATGGAGAAAGGTACTTTTTCAGTCTGTTCAGTAAATGGTGTTGGAAAATTAGATATTCACTTGTAAAATAATAAAATTAGGCCCTTACCATACAACGGATCAAAAAATCAACTCAAAGTAGTTTAAAGACTTTAACTTAAGACCTGAAACTATAAAACTTCTAGAACAAAAAGTAGGGGAAAATATCAATGACTTTGGTCTTGACAATGATTTTTTGAACATGACATCAAAGGCTTAGGAAAGTAAAGCAAAAATAAACAGGTGGTACAGTTTCAAACTAAAAAGCTTTTGCACAGTAAAGGAAGCAATCAAAATGTAAAGTCAACCTACAGATTGGGAGAAAATACAGTCAACCCACATAAGATGACCAATTGAGGGACTTTACTGACTGGTCAACATGTGGAAGTGGTCAACATTAGGAACTGAGCCTACTGTTTGATATGTACATGTTTAGTCTATAAAAATTACACCAACCGAGTGAAATATGTTTGTAAATTCCCTTTATAACAATATATTTTCTCCAATTTTAATATCAGTTGTATCCAGATTAAGTACAATGATTTTGAAATAGTTCTTCTTTTTCTATTGTCTATAAAATTCGGCATGATCTGTTTTCTTTGAAATTATCTTTTACTTTTATTTATAAATATTAGCTGTCTATTTTTTGAGACTTTGGAAAAAAAAATAAGAAGTTAACTGATAACGTCATACTAAGCCTCAGTGTAAAAGCATTCTATAATAGACCTATTGTTATTTGGCAATGGTAGTGTTACTTTCTTTTGATTATTATTATTAATATTGCTTAATATTTCGATGTAGCAATCATCTGATTTTTTTTCTGAATGTATTTATCTTCGTTCATTCTTTACGAGGTTTTTGTTTCTAGTCCTTATCTTAAACATTGTTATTGTTATTAAATTTTAATAACAATAAATTCTGTGATTTTTAATTCTGTGAAGGCAAAAAGTGGAAACCTAATAAACACATGTATATGTTAAAAAAAAAGAAAGAAAAAGAAAAATAGCATAACCCTATCAACTTAGAATTCTATACAAGCAAATACATTTTTCAAAATCTAGTATAAAATAAAAACATTTTCTGAAAAACAGAAACTGAAATTTTTTTTTTTGTAGAGACAGAGTCTCACTTTATCACCCTCAGTAGAGGGCTGTGTAGTCACAGCTCACAGCAACCTCCAGATCTTGAGCTTAGGCGATCCTCTCGCCTCAGCCTCCCAAGTAGCTGGGACTACAGGCGCCCACCACAGCACTCTGCTATTTTTTGATGCAGTTTGGCCGGGGCCGGGTTTGAACCCGCCACCCTCAGTATATGGGGCCGGCACCCTACTCGCTGAGCCACAAACTTGATAGTAGCTCTGAGCTATACAAAGTATGAAAGGACCCTTTAAATTGAAGAAAAAGAATACCAGATTAAAACTCAGATCCAGGGGAAGGATGAAGAGCAGAAATAGAGCACAGAGGCCTACTCTAGAAACCTTGCCATTGCCATATGTTGAAGTAACTACTACAATGCACAATGTAATTTTTAACATGGAACACCTGGAAATAATTGACAATGTTTTGGGTTGTTTCAAACTTGCTTGCATACCGGTAATTTCCTTATGATTCTTATACTAACAACCTTCCCTTTTGAGTTTGCTTTGTCACATGTGTTTTACAACTATTTTTTATTCTTTTTAACCTTTGCTCTCTCAATTTTTTATTACGTATTTTAAGATCATATAAACCAAATTCACAACTACTGAATGACCTTTTCCATATACTGTGCTTGTTTTTTCTAACATTAACTGTTAAACATTTAAAAAATTCTACACTCCAAAGGGAAATTTTCTGTATATCATGGACTTACTGTGGAAGCGGTAAAGATTCTAGCCTTCTGAATCAAACTGACAAACAACTTAAAAATGCAATGAGATAATATTAATACCAACCAGAAAGGCTAAGATTACATGCTAACAGCAGTCAGTATTGGTGAAGATGTGAAATAACTGGAATTCTCCTACATGGCTTGTAAACATATAAACTGCTATCATTACTTAGGAAAGAAGTTATGTATCATTCTTATCAAAGGAAATGTATACCTAATTCATGACCCAGTTTCAGTCTTAGATATTTACTCAAAAGAAACTAATATTTACATCTCCAAACAGATGTGGATGTGAATGTTTATGGAAGGTTTATTAATATTAATTGTAGCCAAACTTGGAAATAACCCAAAAGTACCTCTTCAGTAGAAAAAGGATAAACAAATTATGGTATACTAATATCATAGAATACTACTCAGTAATTAGGAAAAACAGACAAATAAATGCAAAGCAGATGCATGTAACAGCCTAGAGGCAACTTAAAAACATAATGTTGAACTAAAGAAGCCAGACACAAAACTTGTTTCTATTATCTAATTCTACTTATGTGAAGTTCAAAAATATAGACATCAAATGTATGGGTAGAAAGAAGCTCAGAAGTTGCATATACGGATGGGGATTAACGAGAAAGAAAATAATTTATTGAAAGCATAGGCATTTGTCAAAAACTCACTTATTTTACCCCTAAGATCTATGCATTTTATTATTCAGGGTGGACATAAAGTTTATGTGCAATTTAAAATAGTTTAACATAGTAAATTGCCCATGAACTTTATGTCTACTCTGTACATATATTTTACCTCAAAATACCTCACAAATTTACAGAAAATCATCTAAATATCTGGTAAGATCATAAAGGGCATAAAACTAATAGAAATGGGGGGGAGGAGCCAAGATGGCGGTCTGTAGCCAGCTTTCTGCAGACGCTCCTGTCCAGAAGGAGAGTTAAAGGACAGAAATTTGGCGAGAAAGCCAACGGTTTGGAGCTGAGTCGAGACAAGGTCGAGGAACACACATCAACACTGCTGGAGCGACCTGCGACCCCAAGGATACAAATAAAAGGTACAGAGCACATCACCAAGCGGACGGGAGTCCCCTCCCCCAAGAGAACAGCTCGCAGTATACGCCATACCTCCTTACAAACAAGCGAGCAGAGTTCAGAGGTCCTCCCACTCTACCCTACGGGAAAGACCCTCTAAAAACCAGACCTCATTCCCCTGTGCCACGGCACTCTCCTGCCAGGCATAAAGCGGCATGAAGCTGTATAAAACTGTATATATTCTCTACCTGCAAGTTGAGCTATTTTTTTGCAGGGTTTAAGATCTGTGTCTAGATTCATTTTTCTTGCATAAAGATGTTCACTTGTTCCAGCATGATCTTTTAAAATGATGGTCTTTCCTCCATTTGTTTCCTTTTGTCACTTGTCAAAATCAGCTGGCTATATTTATGTGGTTTTGCTTCTGGGCCCCCTATTTGGTTTCATTGATCTATTTGTCCATTCTTTCACAATGTCAGACCATCTTGATTACTGTAGTTTAGTAATGAGATTGAAGCTGGAGAGTGTCACTCCTTCAATGTGGTTGCTTTCCTTCAGTATTGTATTGATTATTCTGGGCATTTTCTCTCCCTATATACACTTTAGCATCAGTTTTGTCTATATTCACTAACACAATATATTTTTTAGTCATAGTTAATGGTAAGGTGACCTGTACTAATAACCATGGAAGGTTGACTGGTATACAACTTTAGTGAGTTAGTTATTCTTCATGTGATCAAAACGGTCACCAAGGCCATCATCTTTTATGACTCCATTATGTATCAGGTGTCACCTGGTTTTCTGATCTGTCAGATTCCTTTCTCTACACATGTCTATTTTTCTTGAAAAGTGGGAACCAGTTTTCTTGTATAAATATGAATAAAATAAGTTATAACATAATTTTCCATTTTTAAACCTGATTTGGTATTTGAAGTCTTCAAATGCACTTAGCTTTTGCTGACTTATAATCTAACCTCAGGCTATAGGTATAAAATAAATGACCTAATGACCCATTTATCAAGATTACAATCTGATATTCTACAAAACCATAACTTTGATCTTATAACCAAATATTAATGATTTCAAGTCATGAGAGTTGTGCAGTTCAGTTTGTTATCAACTCACCGACTGAATGTGATTTGGATCCACAAGAAGAAAAACTCCAAGAGGGCAAGTAGTTTTGCATTCTTTGTTCATTCTATTATTCATGTCCTGAGACACATGTCTGACCTTGAATTGCTCACAAAAGTAATGAAGCAGTCACTTCCAGATCTTCCATGGAATGACCTCTGGAACCATTGAACTAATATTCAGATGTTAAATGGATACAGTAAAATTGATCTTTTAAACCCGTATTGCCTTGTTAAAGATGAAGATTTCTTTCTTTTCTTTCTTCCTTTCTAAATGGATACAGTAAAATTGATCCTTTAAACACATACTGCCTTTTTAAAGATGAAGATTTCTTTCTTTTCCTTCTTTCCTTCCTTCTTCCCTTCCTTCCTTCCTTCTTTCCTTCCTTCCTTCTTATCTTCCTTTCTTTACCTTCCTCCCTCCTTCCCCTCCTCCCTTCTTCCCCCTTCCTTCCTTCCTTTGTTTCATTAAAAATGACAATTTTGTATAATTATGAGGTACTATGTGAGAATTTTTAAATAATCTTCATTAAGAAAATATTTTCCTCACTTGTTTGCATTACCCTCTCATTTCAAACCCCCATTGTTTTGTACTTCATCTTCTTACATATTTAAGCTAATAATATTTATAGTCAATAAATTCATCTAACATTTGCTGTCTTTTTAATGTTATATAAGCTATCATGTATTTCAAAGTTAACTAAGTATTTCTGTAAATTTGAATAGCTCATCAAGATATGTTTTAAAATTTAGAAGAGGACCAGTTCCTTGGAATGGCTAATGTGATGACTCTTCCTTTAGGATATATTCGAAATCCAACCATTTCTTCCTAATTCTGCTGTCATGAACAAAGTTTTAGAACACCATCTCTCAGCTAGACTATAATAAGTTTCTTAACTGGCTTCCTGGTTGACCTTTATGTCACCACTACATCTGTCCTCCTACTCACATATGGTTAATAACACACCCATTCACTCCTTGTAGTGAGTCTTTTATAATCTAAACCACCTGGATTTTTTCAACAAGTCTCCAACACAATCAGGGAGAAGCCAAAGTCTTTGAAGAAGTCCATAAACCCCTAACTGTTCTGGCAATTTGCTTGAGCTCTTACCTCCTGTTCATATGATTCTCAGCTCATTCATTTTGCTGCAGTCATACAGGCCTTCGAGCTATTTCCTAAGCACACTGGGCACACCTACTTCAATGCATTTGTGCATTCTGCTTCCTCTAGTGGAAAAGTTCTTCTCCCAAATATCTGCATGGCTCTCTCTTCCCTACTTTCTTCAGATTTCTACTCACATGTTGCCCATGAAGGAGATGTTAATCTCAAAGCATTGCAGTCATTAATGAGGATCTCAGCAAGAGCTTGAAAGTCAGTTAGGTAAATGTCATTGGAAATTGAGGAAATGGAGCTATGCTATGTTGCAGCATAAACTTTTAGCAGCATTGTTACTTGTGATAACTGGGTGATCTAGCTGAGGAGATTTCTAGCCCAGTGTTCTAAGTGTTGCAGGGTTTTTTTAATCAATAATTATAGTAAAATGTGAGAGGAGAAAAATAAACTGAAGTTTTGCTAACAATGAATGTTGGACTGTATTGTCTAAGCCCAAGGACATCCTCAGAGGCAGTCTGAATGCAGCCTTGCAATACACCTTGACCTGTCACCACCCAGCTATGCAACTCTCAGATTTCTGACTTGCATAATCTTTGTAAGATAATGAATGGGCTTTTCATTTGTTTGTTTTTATGATGCCAAATGTTATAGTAATTTACTTATTACATAGCAATAAACAACTAATATAATCATCTTATTCAAAATATCTTGTTTCTTATGAATTCTTCTTCAGATGTCACTTTGAAATAATGTTCTACCACTGAAGACAATTTTGAACAGCAAGTAATTTTTATTCAGTAATAAAAATTTTAAAATAAAAGTTTTTAGCCAGTAATAACTATACTAATGTTTACTTTACATCTTTCTCTTTACTTCTCCATCTTATTTAATTATCAATGTAACCTCCATAATCAGCTTCATATTGATTCCTCAATGATACCAGGATATTAATCTTTATTGTGTGAACCAGATTTCTTTTTAAAATAGATTCATTTATAGACCCCTACTATTTTGTTTAGCTGGTCTCATTCTTAGCTCAAGATCGTTCTTTCTAACTTGCTGATGCAAACACTAAAAATTTAAGGCATGTATTTTTCTGTGTAGAACACATTCAATGAATGTCTTCAATCATATACTTAATGGAAGACATATTCTTCTCTACATGGGCTTCACTATTTACTAGAAATGTTTCTAAATATTTTCAATTCCTAAAATTGTCAAATAAGAGCATTGATAAAATTCAATTCAACAGTTTTTTTTTGCCTTTATACTACAACACATGAAATGAAGACGAAAGGTAACATAGTCAAGCTGTGTATTTAGATAAAGCATTTTTTGCCTATTGAAAAGATAGATTTTAGAAAACTGAGAATGGAGAGAGACCAGTTAAGAGATTATTTTAGATGATAAAAGCTTTATGTAGTATTATAAGTGACAAGGGAGATAATTTAAAGAAAAGTTCAGAGATAAAAATTATATTTGGTGCATAATGCATTAACTGAAGAAATAATTAATTGGTATTTAGACAGGATTGTGCTAATAATAAAACAACTTTTTTTGAGGATGGTGCCTGTGGGTCAAGGAGTAGGCCACCAGCCCCATATACCAGAGGTGGTGGGTTCAAACCTGGCCCCCGGCCAAAACAAACAAACCAAAAAAAACCATGTTTTGCATCTTTTAGGTTACAAAAAGATCAGAGAAGGAAGTCTCAGTCCCTCTCTTTCTGTGAGAATGAGTGTTTGGAAGGGAATTAAGAAAAAGTGTTGTTCATCATTTATGTAAGTATCAAAGGAAGACTTTAAAAAAAATTTATATAAGATATGACAAATGCATAAATGTTTTTTATGAAGAATAACAAACACACATGAACCCACCATTCGACTTACAATTTCATTACCAATACCTATGTAGATTTATGTGCTTTTTCCTCTGTATACCTGAGATAACTTTTATCCTGCAATTTGTGTTTTATCTTGAATACCCCGAAATTTTTGGTAAGGCCTCTCTAGTTCCAGATTATGTAATGATAGGTAAGCCCTTTGGGATATGTCAGCTTTGATCACTTTTTATAGACACACTCCTGTCCTTTGTCAATCACTTTCAATCAGTTAATCGTGTTGACCCTACAACAGAAAAGGGCAATCCCAGTTTATGGAGTAATTAATACCCAATTTTTTCATTTTCTCACTCTTTATAATCTGGTGAGAAATTAAAGTAGTGCCTGGACTCTCCAAATGGAAAATGGCCATAACCTTCAAATTCAACTTTCTAATCTTTGGTGCAAGGCTTAAGAGAGTAGTCTCATCTCTCTCTTATAGAAGAAATGAAAAAAGTCCTGTAGGTAGTCAGAAGGTCTCCTCACCATGAGAATATAGAGACTATCCTTTGTGGCAGCAGTCAAGAAATGTATCAATTAGAACACATTTTCTGGGACCTCAAAAGGAAGAGAGGGAATTTTTGTATGTGTATGTTTTACAATCCTTTGTCTTGAGAAAAGAAGATATGTGTAAATGGAAGAGAATTATATACAGGATCTGGCACAAATAACGCCTCCCCCTCTTTTTATGCCTCTTTTTTCCTAACAATGGCTGGAAGAAAACTCTATAGAAGATACTGTAAATGCCAATAGATCATCCACTTATACGGATCAAAATAAGGTTTTTGTTTTTCATGTTTCTCTACCAATTTAGATGTCTTATATTTATTTATATAATATTACTTTACAAGGGACATTTTTTTGTTGTTTAAAAATTGATAAGAATGTTATAGAGTTTCACATAGAATCTTTTTCTTATTGTGGTAACTGCTCTAAGTATTTCATATGAGTAGAATCATACAATGTTTGTCCATTGGTGACTGACTTATTTTGCTTACTATAATGACCACCAGATTCATTCATGCTGTAGCAGTGGTGTGACAATCCGTGGTGCCTTCTTTTTAATGGCTATATAACTTTCAGTTGTATGTATAAGCCACATTTTCTCTATTCCTTAATCTGACGTTGGACAATTGATTTGCTTCTACATCTTGGTTATTGTAAATAATTCAGTAACTTAAATGGGCATGCAAATATCTTTATAGGGCTGCTTTGAATTATTTTGGATATATACTTAGATATGAGATATGTGGGTCATAAGGTCACTGTATTTTAAATTTCTTGAAAAATTTCATATTATTTGCCATAGTAGCCACACCACACCATTTTATACTTGAATCAACAGGTACACAGAGTTCCTTTCTCTGCGTCTTTGCTAACACATTATTTTCTGTTCTAGTAGCCATCCTAATTGATATGAGGTAATATGTCATTGCAATTTTAATTGGTACTTATCCAATGTTTAGTGGAGTATCTTTTCATACCCTTGTTGGGCATTTGTATATCTTCATTTGAGAATTATCTGTTCAAGTCCTTTGTTTGTTTTTAATTGATATATTTGTTTCACTGTTGTTGCATTGTAGAATTCCCTTGTCTAGTCTAGATATTAATTATTGGAAATAATATTTGCAATAATTTGCAAATATTTTCCCATATGTAGCTTGACTTTTCACCCTAGAAAAGGTGAAATGTTTCAAGTAGAACATTTATCAGCTTAGCTTCACTTAAAATAGCACATTAGTATAGCGTTTTTAAGCCATGAATAGTTCAATAAACAACTTTAAGAATCTTTACCTCCTATTCAAGTGTTGCTTATCTAAAATCAGACCTTATAAATCTTCTGCATCCCCTAAGTAGATCTATATTTCCTTGGAAGGGATCCTTATTCTGAAATCTAGTTATTGCTATGCCCTGCAAAATTAATCTTATTATAAATGCGAAGACAAACCAAACCCAAAATAGCTTGGACGAGTTTGCTTGGGTTATAGAATTGAAAAGGAAACCAAGAGCACATCTCAACTCAATAAGGGAGGAGGTTACTCATTAATGATCCCAGAGGAGGACAAAGAGAGTAAATGGTAGGCCTGCTGCCGTGCTTTGGAAATTTATTTCATAAATTAAGATAGGGTAAGATCTTAATTATTAACCACTTAAAAAATTCTATATTCAGAAGGGTGTTATTGATGAATAAGGTAACTATAATTAGCTTATACTGTATACATAATTTATTTCTCTGCCTCACTTCAGACTTATAGTAATCCATGTCGTAGTTTATTTTCTCATCTTTGTGACAGTTATTTTCCTCCATTATGGAGATGAGAACAGAAATTGACACAAAAAGGTTAGACATCAGACCAAGTTTCACATGCCCAGGTGGCAGAGCTGGGCTTTCCAATCCAGAACCAAAGGACTCCAAGTCTCTCTTTTTGTAGAAGGCAAGTAACCAGTACATGATTAGAACAAATGAGAACATTATCCACATACTTGCCAGAAAATGTTGACCACAGGATGACAATTGCACACCAGATAAACAGGAGTGATAGTAAGACTGATTTGTGACTATATAGAGATAACCTGATATAAAATAAATCAGGAAACTGGGGAAGATTTTTATTGTCATTTTAAAAAGATAGGAACATTGATTTGCTCAGTAGGAGTTAATAATAGAAAGATGGTTTACAATGACATGAGGGTTCCTGCTGTAATTTTATTTAATGCATTCAACAATGCAAAATACTGGGAAAACTTAGGCAACAGTATTATACAGCTGGATGAAAATCAGTGGAGGAGCAATAATGTATACTTGTAAAGTATATGTTTCTGATCTGGAGATGCCTAATACTAACATACATAATTTCTAATTGTTGTATCTTGGTGGCATTTGTGTCTGATTTCTGATATGTGCTTAACTGTGTTTTCTTCTCCAATAGTCAGACAGGGACTATCTCTTAGGAAGTCTACAGCATACCCAGTGAAGAGTGAAGTTAAGGACCAAAGTCTTGAACTATCAAATAGTATTTCTGGCACAAACAGCTGAAGTGGAAGAAAACATTCTCAGAAACATTGATAAAGTCAAGCATGAATGTCGGACAGGCTGTTTCTTTCCTTTTGTGCATGTGTGTTCTTTCGACAGAAGCATGTTCATTTAAACCTCTTATAATTATTAGCAATTTGAGGTGAGTTGATAGCAATATCAGAATCTCAAATTTAGTTCTTGAGACAAGAAAACAATTGGATACTATTTTTGGGGGGATGAACCATAAAAACAAATTAAGTGTGAAATTTAAAACACAAAATACTGGTTATTTGATTTTAACATAGTGTGCTCACAGATCCCTGGTTATTATAATCTAATCTGAGAAAAATAGTTTCTAAGATGAATATAAACAAAGATAAAAATAAATTAAATCTCATCATTGTTACTGGACATTAATACTAGGAATCAATAAAAAAACTACCTTTCATTCTCCCCCTTGGGGATGATGATATGTTATAACAGATAACATATAATGACAGGATGTGTACATAGATGTTCTTTGTCATAAATTATACATGTCATGTACATTATTCAACCTATTTGATTCATAACACTGTAATTGAACTTCTACTTGTAATTTTCTTCTTCTTCTTTTTTTTTTTTTTTTTTTACAATTTGAATCTCTTTATTTAAAATTCAATAAGAAATAAAAGGAGGAGGCATGGCTGATCACCCCAACTCGCCTCCTGGTCTCGGCCTCAAGTCTCCTGTCTGGTCCCAAGCACCACCTTCTTTCTGCTGAGACTCTTTTGGGCCGGCGGGAGGCAGAACATTTTGCGAAAGAAGTTCACAGTTCTCCTAGCGCACCCCCGCTGGCCATGGCCCACTTCAGTGGGTTCGTCCTCCACTACCTGCCCAGCTGGAAGGGTGCAGTCTTGTCTGGGACTTCCCTCAGCTCCCATGTCTCCTGCTGGGCCTGTGATAAGGCGGCTGGTGCTGGAGGGAGGGGACACGGGGGCACAACTGTGACTGGGAATCGATGGAGTGGAGGGCTCTGGTGGGGTGGCACCTCCAGTGGGATTGGTCTCCGGTGGGGTGTTGGTCTCTGCTAGGGTGGCGGGCTCCAGTGGTGTGTCCATCTCCAGTGGGGTATCCCCCTCCAGTGGTGTGTTGGCTTCCAGTGGGATGGTGGCCTCCAGTGGAGTGATGGCCTCCACTGGGGTGGCGGCCTCTGGTGGGATGTCTGTCGCTGCGGTGAGTGGCCTCCTGCTGTCTAGCCCAGATTGGACCCAGGGGTCTTCCATCATCTGCTGGAGGGTGGGTCTCTTGCTGGGGTCAAGGGTTAGGATCCTTTGAATGAAGGCTTTTAATTTGGGGGTAGTGAAACCAGGTGTTGCATAGGTGCCTCTTAGGATGGATGCTTTTAGTTCTTTGTGGTCCCAGCCCTTAAATGGGAAGGTTCCAGTTGCCATGGTGTAGAGGATGACTCCAAGGCTCCAGATTTCTGCCTCTGGTCCCTTGTAGTTCTGGCCCAAGAAAACTTCAGGGGCCAAGTAAGGGGACATCCCACAAAAGTTTCTGAACATCTTACCTTTGCTGAAGGTTGTGGCCATGCCAAAGTCAGCTAGTTTCACATTTTTTTGTGAATTGAATAAAATGTTGTGAAGCTTCAGGTCCCTGTGCACGATGCCCTTTTGGTGAAGGTACTCCATGGCTTTCAGTAGCTGCAAGAATATGGCTCCAGCCTCCCCCTCCTCCATCTGGCCAGATGTGTCTATTCTCTCACCCAGGTCACCACCACCTGCAAGTTCCATGATTAGGTACATATTTTCCTTACCCTCTATGACCTCCAGCTGGACCATGTGGGATGGTCCAGTCTCTTCATGATGTTGGGCTCTGCAGACAGACTCGGGATGCCAGCAATAAAGCATTTGCTGATGATCTTCACCGCCACATCAGTGCCAGTTCATTGGTGCCGGGCCAGCTTCACCTCAGCAGAGCTGCCCTGGCCAATGGTCTTTAAGAACTCGTAGTCCTGGAGGACCTCCTTGTCCAGAGACACGGAGGACACCCCAGGCGCCATGGGAGAGCCTGACTGCTCAAACTCTATGCTAGATAAGCTACACTAAATAACTAATCAACAACAACAACAACTAATACTCACTATGCTAAGAACACTAACAAACTACACTAACTGGGGCACTAAATAGGCTAACACTACTATTGAGAGCTAACTAGGATAAAAATAATATGTGAACTTATGCTAACAAAACAAATAACACTCTGCTAAGAATACTACTTACACTAAGCTAAACTACTCACTGGGATAACTGCAAGAACTACGATCAAGGAAACACGCTATCTGAGGTCAAGTCCACAGGTCGCCAAAAGAAGCTTCCTGGGCTGTAACGACCAAAGACCCAGGCCCAGACAGGGGCTTATATAGGCCCGGCCACAATGGCTGTCTATGAGGTCAGAGGCACAGAGAAATGGACCAATCAGGACTGGGGATAACACAGCATGGGTTTTTTTTCCCTTATATGGATGCAAAAACATTTTCTGTATATAGGTTTCAGCCTCAATGGCTCTCTATGAGGTTAGAGGCACAGAGAAATGGACCAATCAGGGCTGGAGATAACACAGGGTGGTTTTTTTCCCTTGTATGGGCACCAAAACATTTTCTGTATATAGGTTTCAGCCTCCCTGGCTCTCTATGAGGTCAGAGGCACAGAATTGGACCAATCAGGGCTGGTGATAATACAGGGTGGGTTTTTCCCCCCGTATATGGGCACAAAAACATTTTCCTGTTGAAAGAGAAACAAGTGCTTCTTCTTTACATGGGTTATAGAGATTGATATTTGGTGTATTAGAAATTAAAACCTGTACAATGTTTCTATAGCCTTTTCACTTATAGTTTGAAAGCCTATGATAACTTTAGGTGTTCAGAGACCTTATCATGTGTCTATAGGAAGTATCCAATTCCTTTTTTTAAAAATATGAATTGGTGTTCAAAGGATGCTACAAATAGCTGCCATCATGATACTATCCAGAAATATTCTGGGGTGTGTGATACACAACAAGTTCCCTTATTCACAACTAGTGAGCTGCTAGGAAGATGTCTCTCATCATCATTTTTCCACATGATTGACATAAGATTTATCATCAAAAACCTTGGAGCCCAGATATCAGTGGGACTAAATATATAAAGTCATGGGGGAGAAACAGTCTGTCTACCAAGAGTCTAATATCCAAGAAAGTGTGCTTCAAAAATGAGGAATAAATGAAGACATCTGTCAGATATCCAAAGGGTTACCACCAGAAGTCCTGCCCTCCAATGGAAGGAGTCCTTCTGGTTGAAAAGAAAGGACAGTAGACAGGAACTGAAAGCTGGATGAGGAAATAAAGATGTTGGGTAAACACAAATACTTGGACAGTTATAAAGCCTAGGACTATTTTTGTCTTGCACTTGATTTAAGAGATTAACATAGCAAAAAAGGGTATTATTAGTGGATGATTTGGACAAGTGCAATCTGGAGATACCAATAACTGAAAGAGCAATTAGATAAGAGAAAGAAATAAAAGGCACTGATATTGAAAAGGAAGGTGTAAAGTGATTGGTTTGCAAATGACAAGATCTCATATGTAGAAGACATATGATTCCACAAAAGAAGTGTAACAACCAAAGCAAATTTAGGAAAGGTCAGGTATATGGAATCTCAAAGGACCTCCAATAAAACAATCTTGAAAAAGTACAAATATGGAGGTCTTACACTTTCTGTTTTTACAACTCATTACAAGCTCCTGAGTTCAAAACAGGGTGGTACTGGCACAGGCAGACGTAAAAAGCAATGGAAGAGAACACTAAGCCTAGAAATAAACCTGCTCTGGATGGTTAAATGATTTTACAAGGGTGCCATGAGCACTCAGTGGGGAAAGGACAGTCTCTTCAGCAAATGGTACTGGGATGACTGGCCTCAACTTGTAATTTTCTTGAGGATCTAGACTGTTTCTTGATAATCGTTTGAAGCAGCATCATGTGCTGGAAACAAGTCAAATATGTATATGTATGAAAAGCCAGGTTTTCCCCAGCAAGAATGAAATGCATGCCATTTCTGCGGCTCTGGCTTCACCACAGTATAAAGGCAACGTCAGACTCCATCTTACCTGATGATGTTAATGAACTCAAAGGATCTAGTATAGTACCTGACACACATAATAAACTTGAGCAATATTTACTACCTTCTGACTTTTCTTTGCACTTCAAATCCAAATGCAGATCACAGTTTCACACATGGCAAATAATCAACAACACTGCATTTTATTTCAGAATATTATGAGGTTATACATTTTTGGTTACATAAGTTGCTTTTGTACAGTTAGAGTCCATGTCATAAGTGTGCCCATCATCTGGAAAGTGTGCATTGTATCTGTTGGACATGAATTTGCCATTCCTGCCACCCCTCCCACCTGCTTGTTTTCTATTGAGTTTTATTACCAAATAACCACATGGATGTTGATTGATTAGTTCCAGTTTAATAGTGAGTACCTGTGGTGTTTATTTTTCCATTCTTGTAATACTTCACTTAGAAGAATAGTCTCTAGTTCTATCCGGGATGCTATAAAAGATATTAGTGCACCATTATTTTAAGGCTGAGTACATGATGTAAATATACTACATTTTATTAATCAATTCATGTTTTCAAGAGTACTTGGGTTGTTTCCACATCCTTGCAATAGTAAATTGTGCTGCAATAAACATTTGAGTGCACATATCTTTCTGATATACATAAAATGACTTTTCCTTTGCATGTATACCCAATAGTGGGATTGTTGGGTCCAAGGGTATACTTTTAGCTCTTTGAGATCTTTATATGATCTCACTTTTCCAAAGTGGTTGTACTAGTTTGAAATCCCAACTGTTTATAAGAGATCCTTTCTATCTGCATCCACACCAGATTCCATCATTCGGAAATTTTTGATAAAAGCCATTCTCACTAAAATTAGATGATATTTCATTGTGGTTTTAGTTTTTTTTTTTTTTTTTTTTTGAGACAGAGCCTCAAGCTGTCACCCTGGATAGAGTGCTGTGGAGTCACAGCTCACAGCAACCTCCAATTCCTGGGCTCAAGCGAGTCTCTTGCCTCCGCCTCCCAAGTAGCTGGGACTACAG
>CAUYON010038768.1:0-14415 GCA_963573935.1 Arctocebus calabarensis | reverse complement strand
GAATATTATGCAGCCTTAAAGAAAGATGGTGACTTTTCCTCTTTCATATTTACATGGATGGAGCTGGAACATGTTCTCCTTAGCAAAGTATCTCTAGAATGGAAGAAAAAGTATCCAATGTATACACCCCTAATATGAGGCAAATCCATATCTTTCAAGTGAAGGCTACAACCCAATTATTGCACAAGAAGGTGGGGAAAGGGCTGAGTGAGGGAAGAGGAGGGAGAGGGTAGGAGGAAATAGGACAAAGGGTGAGATCACACTTGTGGTGCATATTTGAAGGGTCAGGAGAAAACTTCTAAATACAGATCAAAAATGTTTTCACATAGTAAATGAGAAAATCTCACGAATGTTATGTCAATCAGGTTGATGAAAATATCTCAGATTGTATGTGAAGCTCGCACACTGTACCCCATGATTGAATTAATGTACACAGCTATGATTCAATAAAAAAAAAATTAAAAATAAATTTTTAAAAATCTCATCTTACCATAAACATAAATATAGACTCAGGGTGAAGGGATGGTCATCTATACTCCAGGCAAATGGAATGCAGAAAAAAGCAGGTGTTGCAATCCTATTTGCAGATACAATAGGCTTTAAACCAACCAAAATAAGGAAGGATAAGGATGGACACCTCATATTTGTTAAAGGTACTACTCAATATGATGAGATTTCAATTATTAATATTTATGCACCCAACCAGAATGCGCCTCCATTTATAAGAGAAATTCTAACAGACATGAGCAACTTGATTTCCTCCAGCTCCATATTAGTTGGAGATTTTAACACCCCTTTCACAGTGCTGGATAGATTCTTCAAAAAGAAGCTAAGCAAAGAAATTTTAGATTTAAACTTAACCATTCAATATCTGGATTCAACAGTTATCTACAGATCATTTCATCCCAACAAAACTGAGTACACATTCTACTCATCAGCCATGGAACTTACTCCAAAATTGGTCACATCCTACATCACAAGTCTAACCTCAGCAAATTTTAAGAAATAGAAATTATTCCTTGCATCTTCTCTGACCATCATGGAATAAAAGTTGAACTCAATAACAACAGGAATCTGCATAATCATACAAAAACACGGAAGCTAAATAACCTTTTGCTGAAAGATAGATTGGTCATAGATGAGATTAAGAAGGAAATTACTAAATTTTTGAAACAAAATGACAATGAAGACACGAATTATTGGAACCTCTGGGCTACTGCAAGGCAGTCCTAAGAGGGAGATTTATAGCACTGCAAGCCTTCCTCAAGAAAACCGAAAGAGAGGAAGTTAACAACTTAATGGGACATCTTAAGCAACTGGAGAAGGACGAACATTCCAACCCCAAACTCAGCAGAAGGAAAGAAACAACCAAAATTATATAACCACTGACATATTTATATAACCACTGACAAAATAACCACTGTCATATTTTAATGATCTCAAAAAAACTCGAATAGCCAAGACATTACTCAGAAATAAAAACAAAGCAGGAGGAATCACACTACCAGACCTGAGACTGTACTATAAATCAATAATGATCAAAACAGCATGGTACTGGCAGAAAAACAGAGAGGTAGATGTTTGGAACAGAATAGAGAACCAAGAGATGAATCCAGCTACTTACCGTTACTTGATCTTTGAGAAGCCAAATAAAAACATTCAGTTGGGGAAAAGACTCCCTATTTAATAAATGGTGCTGGGTAAATTGGCTGGCGACCTGTAAAAGACTGAAACTAGACCCACAACTTTCACCATTAACTAAAATAGACTCTCACTGGATTAAAGATTTAAATTTAAGACATGAAACTATAAAAATTCTAGAAGAAAGTATAGGGAAAACTCTCGAAGGAATTGGCTTGGGTAAATATATTATGAGAAGGACTCTCCAGGCAATTGAAGCAGTATTTTATTTTATGAGGAGGACTCCCCAGGCAATTAAAGCAGTATCAATGATACACTACTGGGACCTTTTTAAACTAAAAAGCTTCTGTACAGCCAAGAATATAGTAAGTATAGCAAGCAGACGGCCCTCAGAATGGGAGAAAATATTTGCAGGTTTTGCCTCCAACAAAGGTTTAATAACCAGAAGCCACAGAGAACTCATATGTATTAGCAAGACAAGAACAAGTGATCCCATCTCAGGATGGGCAAAGGACTTGAAGAGAAACTTCTCTAAAGAAGACAGGCACACGGCCTACAGACACATGAAAAAATGCTCACCATCTATAATCATCAGAGAAATGCAAATCAAAACTACTTTGAGATATCACCTAACTCCAGTAAGATTAGCCCACATGATGAAATCCCAAAACCAGAGATGTTGGCGTGGATGTGGAGAAAAGGGAACACTTCTACATTGCTGGTGGGAATGCAAACTAATACATCCGTTTTAGAAAGACGTTTGGAAAATACTCAAAGATCTAAAAATAGACTTGCCATTTGACCCTATAATTCCTTTACTTGGTATATACCCAGATGACCAAAAATCACAGTACAACAAAGGTATCTCTACCAGATTGTTTATTGCCAACCAATTCATAATTGCTAAGTCATGGAAGAAGCCCAAGCGCCCATCGACCCGTGAATGGATTAATAAACTGTCGTACATGTATACCATGGAATACTATGCAGCCTTATTGAAAGATGGAGACTTTACCTCTTTCATGTTTACATGGATGGAGCTGGAACATATTCTTCTTAGCAAAGTATCTCAAGAATGGAAGAAAAAGTATCCAATGTACTATCCCCTACTATGAAGCTGATTTATAGGTTTCATATGAAGGCTATAACCCAAGTATAGCACAAGAATATGGGGAAAGGGGCAAAGGAGGGGAGGAGATGGGTAGGTTGGAGTGGAGGGAGGGTAATTGGTGGGGCCACACCTACGGTGCATTTTAGAAGAGTACAGGCAAATCTTACTAAATGCAGAATACAAATGTCTTCATGCAATAACTAAGAAAATGCCATGAAGGCTATGTTAATCAGTTTTATGAAAATAGTTCAGATTGGATATGAAACAACACATTGTACCCCTTGATTGCACTAATGTACACAGCATATTATGATTTAATAATCAAAACAATAAAAAAATAAAATTGGTATGTGAAGCAGCATGAAGAAATAGAGAAGGAAGATTGACCATGGGCAATATGTCTGAAAAATGTAAACTGATTCAAAGGTGATGAACTAGGAAGAGTCACTGTTCATGTTGAAATGTATATGTCTCTATGATAGTGTGAGAAACATTTTATTCTACCTTGGTGCCAGAAATATTTTAAGGTAACAGCTTTCCTAAAGGAGAATTAGAAGAGAGTAGGCTTCCTAGGTACGGAGAACCCAGAGAGCAGAGGCTCAGAAGGGCACATAAAAGGCTGTGCTCAGATCCTGGAATCAGATAGCTCTGAATTCAAATCCCAGATCTGTCACTCCAGCTAATATTGAATCATGTAGAGATTTCTTACAGCAGGTGAATCTACTCATAATCGGCTTTGTTATCATGCTATTTTTAATTTGAGTTTTTATTGTTAGCTTTAGCAAACTCTTAGATTATTACGTAACCTTTAAGATTTACCTTTATTTGAAGACTAATAGTAATGTAATAATGGTAAATATTGTGAATGATAATTTAAAAGATAATGTTATACACAATGTACATTTATGGAGGGTTTGCTTAATCAACGCAGACCCTAAGTGCATAACAAATTTTAATATGTTAACTTGACTGGGCCACGAGGTGCCCAGACATTTGGCCAAATATCATTCAGGGTGTGTCTGTTTTCACTCTCTCTCTAGATTAAAATATAGATGTAGGTAGTTCTAGATATAATCTTCTACTGGTTACATTTCTCTGGAGAACCCCAATACAGTGCTTTATTTGTTTTCTCTCATATTTCTTATGGTCTTGATTTTTTTAGGAGACAGGTTCTCGTTATGTTGTTTAGCCTGACCTCAAACTTCTGGGTTCAAGGGATCCTCCCTCCTCAGCCTCCCAAGTATCTGAGATGACAGCACTCACCATGCCTGGTTCAACTTACAGCCTTGATTTGGAACTGTGCTCTTAGATGCCTCAGTGTACTATAGGACAAATGAATTTCTAAGGTTACTTCTAGCTTGTAGTTTAAATTCTGGTCATCAGAAAAATCATCATTAAAAGACTTAAGAGTTAGATTCTTTGCCACAGAAACCTGGATTCAGATCCTGACAATACTACCTATTGAATACACATATCTTGGACAAATTAATGTTTCAAAACCTGAATTTTCTTTGCTGTAGTACCTAACTTCATAGAATCATTCTGAAGATTAAATAGTAACATCAGAGAAGGTAAATGTTAGCTATCATTGTAATTATCACCTAGTTTTCTCAACACTCCTCATAGATATAGCTATTACCATTGAGAGCATAGCCAAGACCCTCTCTTTAACTTTGTTTTTCAGTCTTCTCACTTTGAGGGAAGGCTTTTGAGTAAAGTTATTTGATCTCATGGGTTTTGTCATCATTATTAATCTCTGAGTCCATGAGATACCATTTAGAAACCATCACAGGTAACTCTCATTTAAACTTGTATGCTCCCCAGAAGACTCTTTGGTTCAATGTGCCTGTTAATCATATCTGACTTGATGTCCCATTGGCAACTTCTATTCTTCATTATTCATTTTTTCCAAATTCCAATTAAGAAATCTTGAAACAAGTTTTTCATTTTCACATTCTCCCTCTGGTGGGCATTATTTAATCTCAGAGCTTAAAAGGCATGACTATACTTTCTCAGCACCAAAAGAACAGATTTTGGGTCCATGAGAAAATAATTTTCACAACACATTACAGTCTCTGGTGGCATGAAGGATGCCCCTAACTCCTAAGCCAATAAACAACCTTAACCACAGTTTTCATGAAAATGTCTGAGTTGAATTTAGGAAAGTGCTTGGAGCTTCTTAGATTTTTAAGGTGAATCTCTGTTTATTAGGAGAAAACAGTACCTATTACTTGGACAATGAAATGGGAGGGAAAAAGCAAGAGAAAACAGTACCTATTACTTGGACAATGAAATTGTAACAGGAGAGAACACTAGTACCTATTAGGAGAAAACAGTACCTATTACTTGGACAATGAAATTGGAGGGAAAAAGCAAGATTCTCTCTTTCTGTCCTTTCTTCTTTATTCTCCCACCCCAATCAAGTTTGAATAGCACACCTTCATGTAGAACTTTCCCTTGGAGATAAGAGGCTATGTGGCAATAGGACTCTTAAATTTACCATCTACCCTTTGAGGTAACTCAAAGCATTATCTGTAACCAACCATTGGTCTATAATATTCAAATTGTAATGTGCATAAGGGATGCTTGAGAACAATTTTAAACATGAAAATTTCTGGGCTCCCTTCCCTAAGATTTTGATGTAATAGGTTTGTGGTAGGTTTCTGAGATATGCATTCTGTCTGGTGCCCTAAGGGAAATTAGCCCATGTTCACTATGGCCATACTGTAAGGAATGCTCCTTAGGAAATTTGTATCCCCATGTCACTGGATGGAAGGTGTCAGACATAGACCCCAAATTATTACTGGTGCCAGAAGTGCTAGACACCACCTAGAAAAAAAGAGACATTTTCCTCTACATGTATTCAGGGAAAAAATCCTAAGGGTAGAGAGTGGGGGACCAAAATGGGATCTTAATGACAGTATTCTTCTGAGAGAGTTAGAATGAGGAAATATGCAAGCCCAAGAATTTGGCAGCGTCTACACTGTCTCATCACATACAATCCTTAAGGGTTTGCCTTTTCTGAAGATCAGTTCTCTCCCTCTCTCCTCCTTCTCTCTCTCTCTCTCTCTTTTTCTCTCTCTCTCCTCTGTTCAGCTCCAACATAATCTAAGCAATTTGTCATCCCAAGGGACTTCCCCTCCCAGTTCTAAGTTGTCATTCTCCTGACCCTGTTCTTATTCTCAGTTTCCAGTTTCAGTTTGATGGAAACAGGATGAGAGCACTGGATGCATCTCTGAGCAAGGTGATGGTCTGGGAGCCTCTCTGGCCTTGCCCCCTTACCCTATCTGGAGGAGGAGTGGCTTAACCAAGAGAGCTGGGAAACCTGGGCTGAAGAATTCACTCAGGAATGGGACTTCCTGAGCACAAGCATCCCTGGAAATAACGAAGGCTTTAGTCTGACAGTTTCAATCCATAGAAAAATGACTCAGGGCCTGAATAAAATTTTCCTTTTGGTTACTGTTCAATGGGGAATATATTTTAAGAAAGTAAATCTATTTTTAAAAATTACCTTTATTAGTCTATTGATTCCATACTTAAAAATGGGTCAGCTCTCCTCCTGTGCTGCTGAAGGTATTTTTGAGACATCGTTAAATAAATGCAGTCCTTAATGTGATGTTTGGAGTCGTGACCTGCTCTTATCCACTGCTGAGGATAAGAGATAATTTTGTTCTTAGCCTATTTTTCATTCACTAAGAATCTCTAACCTCTCCATCCCAGGTTAGGCAGTCATGAGCTCCAGTGGGATTCTCAGACTCAATCTGTAGTTATTTTAAGCATTTAAATTACATAAGCAAGGATCATTTTAGAATCCCTTCTTAAAGTTAGTCCCACATAGGACATCCTTAAAATTGCTGCCATGAGCATGTGAGTAGCTTTGCCATTTGGTCTTTTGGGATTAGGGCTTCAAGTCCTGCTACCATGGAAAGGTGGGCACAGGACAGCTGGCCTCTCTTCTCCTCTCTGAGGGTCACTGAGTGCAGCCCTCATAGCACTGAGGAAATGAAAGAGGGAATGTCCTGCTTTAGTTATAAGAAGCAGATACCCAGCTCCCACTGGCCAGCGCAAGGAAGGCAATGTTTTGGCTCATCTAACCGAAGTACAGAGGCAGTGCTTTGGGTCAGGGTGCAGCCGAGTCCTTAAGGCCTCCTTTTCCTGGCAGTCCTGCTTTGCTTCATGTTGATCTGACTTCATGTCAGACCTTCATGTAACATCCCAGGGCAACTCCAGACAATTATTTCAGTTTACAGTCCTCTAGAAGGAAGTATTATTTCCTCCCAAGAGTCCCCCAGAAGTTTTTATCTGAGCCTTTCTGGACGTCTTAGGGCCAAATGGCATGTTTGCTCATTCACTTTGGTGAAGGGCATGAGATGCTCTGATTAGTGGGAACCAAATCACATGCTAATCTCAGAGTCACAATCACCCACCTGAAGAACATGAACTGGGTTGAGGAAGGAGAGGTTTCTCAAGGAAAATGAAGGTGGGTTTGGTCCTCTTGAGAAAGATCAATGGATGTTAGGGAAAAACATAAACACCTATTATGTGCTATTTGGTTAGACACACAGACAATGATTGTGAGCACCTTGATGGACTTGGGGGAGTAGCCACTACCTCCAGGGCCTTCATATCTTCAAATCTTATGCAGCCTCTGAAATATGGCCAGAGGAAGAAAAGTGAAACAGCAAACCCTTTCATGTACCATCTGCTCATCCTAACCAAGGATCCAGGAATGCAGCAAAAATTTAGTCCATTCTAGCTTTGCAATTCATATAATCTGTTCAACCAGAGAAAAACTGCAACTATTTAGTAAGCGCCCACTATGTGCCAGGTGTTGCCCCTTCCCCACTACCAGATATTGCTTAGACCAGGCATCCTCAAACTTTTTAAACAGGGGGTCAATTCACTGTCCCTCAGACCGTTGGAGGGCCAGACTATAGTTTAAAAAAACAAAATGAACAAATTCCTATGTACACTGCACATACCTTATTTTGAAGTAAAAAACAAAACAGAAACAAATACAATTCACACCAATGCATATGGCCTGCAGGCCATAGTTTGAGGACCCCTGGCTTAGACTCAGTGGGACCAGAGGAAGTAGAATAAATAAAAAAGCTTCTTAAGGGAATAAAATAAGTCTTGTTCTTTTCTGTTCCTTATCATTTAACTGAACACAGGGTCTTACCAATAGCATGGACTCAAGTGTTGACTGAATGAATGCTGAACGATTAACATCTATTTAGTTTCCACTATATTCTGATCACCATTTACAGTACTTTTCAACTCATAACAACTTCACAACAACCCAAGGAAGTAATTACAGTTTTTAATCTCCATTTTGCAGATGAGGAAACAGAGGCACAAAGAGGTCGCACAGGTAATAAGTATGGGACCCAGAACTCAAGCCTAGGGTGTGCAAAATCAGAGCCTTATCCCAGATCATGTGCTAATTCTCATGAATGCAGCCATAGGAGTAGGGATCTCACTTCCTCACTCACAGTTTTGGCAAAACTGTGCTTGTTAGCAGAAGGATGGCCTATACTTTCACTGTTCAACATGTTACTGGCCACATGTGGTCATTTAAACTCACATTTCAAGTGCTCAATAGCCACATGTGTCTATGCAGATATAGAACAAGCCCTTTCTTGGAGGAAATTTGACTGGATGACAATGGTAGATGAATCCTAAATGTGATTTCCAATTCTTTTTTTTTTTCTTTTTTGTAGTTTTTGATGGGAGCTGGGGTTGAACCCGCCACCTCTGGCATATGAGGCTGGTGCTCTACTCCTTTGAGCCATAGGCACCGCCCGTCATTTCCAATCTTAATATGGGGAGTGATGATTACTGTTTTCTATGGAGCATTGCAGACAAATCCTCCCACCTTGCCAAACCTGCTGGCTGCCCCTCCTAGGGCACTCTACCCCATCATGATAATGTGCAGCCTAGGCCCCTGCCTTGTCCCCTGCCTTTATAGACCATTTGTTCCATGTACCTCTATAGCCACACCAGACAGGGGTCAGGAGCTCATAACTGCCACCTCTTCCCTGAGTCTTACTTGAAGTTTTAAGACTGTAAATCTGGCTGCATGATTGGCAGAAAATCCTAGCAACAGAGGAGCTGGACACAAAACTCTAGATTTGATATGCTACAAGATACTGTCTATGTGGTGGGCAGCCTAGTTTGGGGAGACCTACAGATCCAAGTCTGAATACTAGATCTTAAAAATGTGTATGTATTTTTTTTGGCATCCTCTGCATTTTACTAATTCCTCAACCTCACCAAACTCACATACTTTGTCTCAAAGTGGATTAAAGGAAATTTCTCTGCCTGTATCCAGCCCTGTCTGCTGTTCTTTGATCTCTGGTTTCATTCTGGGACACAGAGCAATTGGAGTTAATGTGCTGTTCATACCGTGGCCCCGGGTGCCTTAGTATTTGGCTTCCAATCAAATCACAAGCTGGATCTCATGTTCTCAACCCTTTTCCACAGCCTTGATTCTAGCACAGAGGCCCCTATTTATCTCTTTCTCAGAGACAGGGCAAATGGACCTTAGCAAGAATAGAGGGCTCAGGAGAGGACAAAATGCAGCTACTGAATTAGAGAGAAGCTTAAGTGACCTTTAGTGAGAAAAACTCAAGCTTACTGAAGAAATTATCACATTCAAGTGGCACTTTAGAAAGAATAGCTCTCACTTATCAAGGTCGCACTGTGTCAGGCATTGTGCTGGCACATTTGGAGTCAGGATTCCATGTTATTCTTAAATCAATCACAAATGTAGGTAGTCATAGTATTCCTCCCTTTATTAAGGTAGATATATTTCAAGAACCTCAGGGGGTACCTAAACCCCAAATAGTACAAAATCCTGTATGTATTATTTTGTTTCTTATACATACATATCAATAATAAAGTTTAATTTATAAATTAGGCACAATAAGAGTTAACACAAATAACTAATAATAAAATAGAATCGTCCCTAATGATACTCCAACATCACTACTCTTGTGCTTTGGAGCTATCATTAAGCAAAATAAGAGGTACTTGAAGGTAAACACTGAAATACACAACAGTCTGTCTGATGATGGGGCTGGCTTCTCAGTGACTAACAGGTGGGTCACAGATATAGCATGGAGCCCTTGGACAAAAGGATGATTCATGTCCTGGGTAGCATGGAAAAGAATGGTAAGAGATTTCATCTCACTATTCAGAATGGCATGCAACTTAAAACTTCTAAATTGTTTACTGCTGAAATTTTTTATTTAATATTTTTGGAACTTGGTTGACTATAGGTAACTGAAAATGCAGAAAGCAAAACCATGGGTGGAAATGGGGGTGCTACTGTATATTATTGCATTTTTGGAAGCTGAAGTTCAGAAGGTAAATAACCTGATCAAGATTACCCAGGTAGTAATCAAGAAAGCCACAGTCTGAGGTTGATTTGACTCAGAGCTGTGTTCCCAACCTCTACCCTTACTCTGGCTTCAATTCTCCTGAGCATGTTATTTCCTTGACCACCAAAAGGTCAAGATAGCAGGGGGCAATATTTGCTCTATTTTGTAGACAAGGAAATAAGAGCTCAGAGAATTTATACGAGTTATTCAATGTTACTTAGGTCTCCTGAGTTCTAATCCAAAGTGACTTTTGTGACATTGAATAACAAGTGGTTGAGATGGGATCTCAAATAGTGCTGTCATCATAAAAAGTCCCCTTTACTTGGAAAGCCTTCAGGAAGCTGACATATTTTTATAGCCATCTCTGTGCCAAAGCTTCCGTTAATGTATATCATAATAATTATACAGGAATTAACCAGAATCTGTCAGTGGCTTTAGTTTAACAGGGTGACCTTCCCCCCTTTCCCTCGCAAGGCTTCTTGAGGTCACAGTACAGATGAATGATGGCTTTCCTTTTATTAATTGTATCATCTCCAACTAACTGTTTAGAAAACTGTTTTTCCTAAAAGCTGTCCCTACTCCTCAAAAAAGAAAGGCCCAGCTTCGCTTTCTTTTGTTAACTATTAAGGATGTTTCTTTGAGATGAGAAGAATCAGTAATAGGTATTTCAAAGAAGGAGATAAGCCCCCAGTTTGAGAGACTATTAGAAACCTTTTTCCCTACCCTCTTTTACTAAGAAGTTGTCATGGTGATGAGCATGGCCCACAATGGGAAGAGTCTAGTGAAGTTAACATCACACTTTGGTTTTTAAATCCTGTGAAAAGCTCTTTCCATCTGTTTACCTGGGAACATTGGTCCTGTGATGTGGAGAGTATTTTGTGCCAATAAAGTCACTTCAGATGCAATCATTGTCTTTTTATGTTACTATATGACTCTCGAGATGTCCCAAATATTAAAAGAGAAAAAGATAGATGTTCCTTTTGGTAATTGCCTCTATATTGGGATTGCAAAGTGGGTTGCTTCTTAGGTATCTCTCCTAGAAATAAAGCACCTATGCATATCCACTCATATAAAAATACAGACTTTGAGTATAAAAATATGTATAGATATATATTAATATTTCTTGTAACAGTGCTGTAGAAAACAAAACTGGAAACAAGAATATTAAGATTTGTGGGGTGGAGCAAGAAGGCGGCTGAGTAACAGCTTCCTTGCAACTGGGCAAGGTGAGACTGGGGAGAGAGGACTTCAGGTATCTCTGGCAGGCGGGATCTGCCCAGAAACTTCCCCTTGGGGACACAGGGAGGGAGACACAGCATGATATGAATAATCAGAGTAGATCAACTCCCCCAAGGAATGACAAGGTAGATACAGCACAAGATCCCTTGTATAAGCAAATGGCTGAGATGTCAGAAATTGAATTCAGGGTCTGGATAGCAAATAAGATCAGCAGAATGGAGGAAAAGATGGAATTAGAATTTCAGGCAGTAATTCAAAAGATGATCCAAAAGCTGTCTCAAGAATTCAACAAATTCAAAGACAAAATGACCAAAGATTTTGACACATTGAGACAAAAGGTTGCAGACCTCAAAGATCTGAGAAATACAGTTGAATCCCTCAGTAACAGAATGGAGCAAGCAGAAGAAAGGATTTCTGACATGGAAGACAAAGCTTTCCAATGCTTCCAAACTTCCAAAGAGAAATGGAAGGCAAAAACGTAACATTCTCTCAGACAGCACTGGGATAACTCAAAGGAAACCAATATTTGCCTTATAAGGGTACCTGAAAATGATGAAGTGGTGTCACAAGGCACAGAGTTCCTTCTTTATGAGATTATGAAAGAGAACTTTCCAGACATGCCAAGAGATTCTGAAATTCAGATAACAGACATTTTCAGAACCCCAGCACGACCCAACCCAAGTAAGACATCCTCCAGGCACATCATAATTAAGTTCATGAAAGTTAATATGAAGGAGAAAATTCTGAAAGCAGCCAGATGTAAGAAATCCATTACCTATAAGGGGAAGACTATTAGAATAATGGCAGATCTCCCTGATCAGGTTCTGATCTCTTGAACCTTTCAAGCTAGAAGACAATGGTCATTAACTTTCAATCTCCTAAAACAAAAGAACTTTCAACCCAAGATCTTGTATCCAACTAAAACTGAGTTTCATTTACGATGGAGAAATTAAATACTTCAATGCCATCCACGTGCTGAAGAAATTTGCTATAACTAAGCCAGCTCTCCAGGATATTCTCAGACCTATCCTCCACAATGACGAGCATAAACCTCCACCACAAAAGTAAACTCACCCAGAAACTATTTATCAAATTTCATCTTCCAAAGTGATGAAAAGACTAAAAATGTCCACTGGATTTTCTAAAGATTTATCATTACTTTCAATTAATGTGAATGGTTTAAATTGTCCTCTAAAGAGGCATAGGTTGGCTGACTGGATACAAAAACTCAGGCTAGATATCTACTGCATACAAGAATCTCACCTTAGCTTAAAAGATAAATTTAGACTCAAGGTGACGGAATGGTCATCTATATTCCAGGCAAATGGAAAACAGAAAAAGGCAAGTGTCGCAATCTTATTTGCAGATACAATAGGCTTTAAACCAACCAAAGTAAAAAAGGATAAAAATGGGCATTTCATATTTGTTAAAGGTACCACTCAATAATGAGATTTCAATTATTAATATTTATGCGCCCAACCAGACTGTGCCTCAATTTATAAGAAAAACTCTAATAGACATGAGTAACGTGATTTCCTCCAGCTCCATAGTACTTGGAGATTTTAATACTCACTTAGCACTGTTGGATAGATCCTCCAAAAAGAAGCTAAGTACAGAAATTTTAGATTTAAACTTAACCATTCAACAACTGGATTTAACAGACATCTACAGAACATATCATCCTAATAAAATTGAATACATATTCTTCTCAGCACCCCATGGAACATACTCAAAAATTGATCACATCTTAGGTCACAAGTCTAATCTCGGCAAATTTAAAAGAATAGAAATTATTCCTTACATCTTCTCGGACCATCATGGAATAAAAGGTGAACTCAATAACAACAGGAATTGGCACACTCATACAAAAACAAGGAAGCTAAATAACCTTATGCTGAAGGATAGCTGGGTCACAGATGAGATTAAGAAGGAAATTACCAAATTTTTGGAACAAAATGACAATGAAGACACAAGTTATCATAACCTCTGGAATACTGCAAAGGCAGTCCTAAGAGGGAAATTTATAGCACTGCAAGCCTTCCTCAAGAGAACGGAAAGAGAAGAAGTTAACAACTTTTTTTTTTCAACTATTAAGCTGAGTTTAATTATTTATTTATTTATTTATTTATTTTTAACATGTATTTTATTATTCCTCATTACATTATTCCCCCCCACCCCCTAGTGGTAAGACAGAATTTATTTACAGAAAAGAATACAGAAAACACTAAAGCTCCTGGTAGAGGGAGAGAACTCTAGTGGGGAGAGAGAAGCTCTCTCTGTTTCTCTCCCGGTCGTTCCCCATCTCCTCCTTTAGGCCTTTATTCTCAAGGTATATATAGGTGTATGGGTTCTTTGGCCAGGAAACGAATGAATATAGTCCCTTCCGCCAGCAGCAAGGTGAATGAATGTATCAATGAATGGATACAGTCCATTCATGGGATTGAGGCCTAGGAAATGCACAAGAAATTGACCTAGGCATAGGAAAAGGAGGTTCCACATTTAGTCCTAAGTGTGAAGTGAAGGAGACACCAAGGCACAGGAGTCTCCCCAGCAGTTGTCCAGGCTTTTTGGCAATTGGGGCCTCTGGTGGAGGTTGGAGGTCCCCCTCCTTGCCTGTCATCCAGCCCGCTGGCTCTTCAGCTGGCTGCCACACCACCAACACTGCCAAAGAGGAGGTGGCAGGTCCGTCAGCCCCACTGAGCTGGCTAGGACGCCAATTGTCCTGCATCAATTCTCTCTCTGAGTAGAAACTCCAACTGCTGTTAGGGAAAAGGGGCGAAGACTCAATCTAACTGCTTCCTGCTGAATCAGGCGATGATAGAAGGGGGCAGTTGGGGTTTCTCCAGAGGAGAGTGATACAGGGGTTCATGGACTAGAACCATCTTTATTGCGTGTGGCTTGATGACATTTCTGGAAAACATAAATCTGATTGGTGTAATTAGTAATAGGCAAAGGTAGAACAGCATCAGGTCAGAAATACTTATTCAATGATGCCAAAAGAAAACCATATTAGGGTTTTTCTTGCTGTTTCCTAAATAA
>CAUYON010038767.1:0-30519 GCA_963573935.1 Arctocebus calabarensis | reverse complement strand
TTAAATTAATTTATACACAAGGCCCTGTAGTATTAAATAGGCCAAAATTCTTTTTTTTTTTTTTTTTTTTTTGAGACAGAGCCTCAAGCTGTCACCCTGGGTAGAGTGCTGTGGCATTACAGCTCACAGCAACCTCCAATTCCTGCGCTCAAGCGAGTCTTCTGCCTCCGCCTCCCAAGTAGCTGGGACTACAGGCGCCCACCACAACGCCCGGCCATTTTTTGGTTGCAGCCGTCATTGTTGTTTGACCGGCCCAGGCTGGATTCGAACCCGCCAGCTCAGGTATATGTGGCTGGCACCTTAGCCCGTTGAGCCACAGGCGCCGAGCCAGTAGGCCCAAATTCTTATAATATCACATATGGTTGAAGTATTTCCCTAATTCCTTTTTAGTATGTGTCTTATGTATCAGGAAAGAATATATATTTATTTCATGATATTTATTTTCATGAATTACAATTCATCTTATGTGGGGGGGACCTCATGCAGTCAGCATTACTTTCCCCCAGCTCCTCCTCTCCTCCTGAAACAAAGGATGTAAAGGACCTAGTTAGCCCACCCCTGAAATTCACACCAAAGGACCCTAACCCACCAGAGCTCTCCGAGCAAGCTGTGGAATTTGCCCAGCCCTATGGCCCCATGTAAAAAGGATCTCCAGCAACTCCCAGGCACAGACACCATCTTTGCCCTGCTCAGGCAGGTACTGTACCCTTTCAATAAACCTGGCCTGAACTTCTGTACTCTCAGTCCCCTCTCTGGGTACCACTGCTTCCACCTTTCATCTTGTGCAACCCATTCATTTTACACATGAGAAGAACTAGAGATGAGACTAGAATTTAGCTCTTCAAACTCTCAATGCATTGTTCTTTGTTACATTATGTTCCTATGATCCTGGTTGCTTATGCTGGCATCTTAATAAATGAGAATGGTGAAAGGTTTGAGAATACTGTCCCTCACTGACAGATGTATCTCCTGGAACATCATTTGAGTGAACCGTAGTAATACTTCTCAAACTTAAATGTGCCTGTGAGTGACATTGGTTGAAATGCAAATCCTGATTCTGTAGGTCTGCTATGGGGCCTGAGAATCCTCATTTCTAGCAATGCCCCAGGTGATGCTGATGCTGCAGATCCATGGACTACATTGTAAGCAGCAGTCGTCTAGAACTAGCACAGAATCCTCATTGCACCAGGTTATTGACAAAATAGAAAAAACTTTAAAACTATAAAATATTTCAGTTCAAAGTGTAAAGAATAATATAACAACTCCTGTTTATCTATCATCAAGCCAAAATAAAATATTTTAAAAAGTTGCTTGTATTCTCCTAACTTTATGGCACTTTAAAGAAGGGAGTTTTATCATAATTTGTTAACTTACAGGGCGATGCCTTGTGGCTCAATGAGTAGGGCTCTGGCCCCATATACCAAGGGTGGTGGGTTCAAACCAGGCCCTGGCCAAACTGCAACAAAAAATTAGCCAAACATTGTGGCAGGTGCCACAACTTCATAAATAGTGATAAGCTGAAAATAGTAGTCCCAGCTACTCAGGAGGCTGAGGCAAGAGAATCGCCTAGCCCAGGAGTTGGAAGTTGCTGTGAGCTGTGATGCCACAGCACTCTACCGAGGATGACTAAATGAGACTCTGTCTCTAAAAAAAAAAAAAAAAGTTAACTTACAGATGCAACTGTTTCCCCAACATTCTTATATCAACAGATACATTGAGGTTCCACTGACTTTAATGGTATTATTGAAGGAAATATGAATCCAGGTTATGAAGAACCACTGCCAAACCAAACTCTTCATCAAACAGAGCAAGCAAATAAAGTCCCACAAAAACATCATCTTTCAAGCCAGCTGTGTTTATTCATTTAACAAATACAGTACAGTTGTCCTCCCTTATTCATGGTTTTGCTTTCTGCTATTCAGTTAGTTGCTCAAAGTCAACTGCAGTCTGAATATATTACATGGAAAATTCCAGGAATAAATAATCCTTACATTTTAAAAGTGTGGTGTTCTAAATAGTGTCATAAAATCGTACATTGTCCTGCCCTGTCTTACCCAGGATATTACAATAAGGTACTGAGAGAGGAGAGAGAATACATTTATATAATTTTTATTACAGTACAATGTATACTCCAAAAAATACTCTCCAGTAAAAAATAAAATGCTTGGAAGACTGAGGCAAGAGGACCAGCTGAGCCCAGGAGTTTGAGGTTGCACTGAGTCGTGATCAGATCAATGCTCTTGTGCTCAGGCAACAAAGTGAGACCCCTATCTCTTAATAAACAATGTATAATTCATAAGTAGTAGTATGCTGATATAAATTGTTCAAATTGTTCTATTTTATTATTGGGTACTTTTGTTAGTCTCTTACTATGCCTACTTTATAAGTTAAATAGGTATATATGTATAGGGAAAAACATACATTAGCGTTCAGTACTATCAATGGTTTCATTTCAGGCATCCACTGAGGGTCTTAGAACATACCCCCCATGGATAATAGGAGGCTACTGTACTTACTGAGAATTCCTGTTCCTGTGGAGTTTCATTCTGACTTTATTTCCCTGATATCTAAATCTTATGCTGCTTTGAATTACACACATGATTATGAAAGGTATAATTGATAGGTTTTATGTTGACAATCTTTTAAGGTAAGATCTTTGCATTTGCATTTTTCTTTGATTTAAGAATAATAATTAGCAATACATTTGATGACCAACTCAACATAACATGGAATGCATTTAAACTTACCATCAGTCAAAAATAAAACAGATATTTTGTGTATGTGTGTGTGTATAAAGAAATTTGCACTCTGACTATATCCCAGAATACTTAATCATAACTATTCCCTTTTTTCTCAGAGTAGTTTAGCAGTAAAATAGCAAATCAGTAATTATTCCTGAGAAGAAAATTGAAGCACAAAGCAAAGTTATAAAACTTGTCAGACATATTGAGACATAAGCAAGACAAAGAAAACAACTCAATTAAATATTAATTTTCTACTTTCTCCTAGTCTTTTGGGGATAACAATACATTAAGAAATGAATGCAGTCTTCAGGGTAGTGGACAAAATATAGAAGTAATACAGAAAGTTGTAAAGAAAGTGGACGTAAAAAATGTAATACATTTGGCTCGGTGCCTGTGGCTCAACGGGCTAAGGCACCAGCCACGTACACCTGAGCTGGCGGGTTCGAATCCAGCCTGGCCCACCAAACAACAATGACGGCTGCAACCAAAACATGGCTGGGCGTTGTTGCGGGCACCTGTAGTCCCAGCTACTTGGGAAGCAGAGGCAGGAGACTCGCTTAAGCCCAAGAATTGGAGGTTGCTGTGAGCTGTGATGCCATAGCACTCTACCCAGGGTGACAGCTTCAGGCTGTCTCAAAAAAAAAAATAATAAAATAAAATAAGTTGGGTTTTTTAAGTTGTCAAAAAACAAAACTAGCATGTCATAAATGGGCCACTAAGCACAGTTTTCACTTGAAAGGAATGAAATAGAAGAATTTTCTAATTCACCATGTGGAAGGTAAGAAAAGCAGAAGTTATGGAACTGGGCCCGAGTTTTCTAACTCCATTGTTTTCCCCCATATCAGAGCTCCAGGATTTGAAGCCACAGTGCTTATTTTAGTAGATTGGTAGAAGTAGTGAAAAATTATGGCTGATGTGATACTTTTCACAGTTTTGTTCTATCAGGGATATGGGGATAATGTATCCCAAGTTGTAGAAGCAGTTCAACTGAAATAGTTTTGTACCGTTAATCATAGTATGCTTATAAGCACTGGTTTCTGGAGATAAGTTTGGCAAAATTATTGAAACATGGATACTCTGGTTTTAGAAAAGAAACTTTTGGAACAATATTGAAAGGATTTCTTTTATGTAAGCATTCTATTTTATACTAAGAAAAATCTAATGGGGAGCGATCATTTGACATATTTGAACTTGAGGGATAGTGAGGCTATTCATAATGAGGTTTTAACCATGGACAAATGTATATAGTTATTCCATTTAAAGTTATTTGATATTTTTAAAGGAAGCTTGGTTAATAAGGAAATTGTCTACCCCGTCCTCCTTTCATCATCTCTCTCCTTTCTTCCTTTAGTCTGATGTCTAATTGGCTATGAATATTTGGGGGGGTATTGACAGGTTATTTAGTCTTGACAGTCTTCTCAAGTTGCTGGCAGAAATCCACTGCTGAGTTTGCTCTTCTGAACTATGAAAAGTGAATGTAAAGATAGTTGCATAATTTATGATAGTAGTAAAGGACTTAAAAGTAAGTTTGGGCTCAGCGCCTGTGGCTCAACGGGCTAAGGCGCCAGCCACGTACACCTGAGCTGGCGGGTTGGAATCCAGCCCAGGCCCGCCAAACAACAATGACGGCTGCAACCAAAAAAAAAAAAAAATGGCCAGGTGTTATGGCGGGCGCCTGTAGTCCCAGCTACTTGGGAGGCGGAGGCAAGAGACTCGCTTGAGCCCAGGAATTGGAGGTTGCTGTGAGCTGTGATGCCACGGCACTCTATCCACAGTGACAGCTTGAGGCTCTGTCTCAAAAAAAAAAAGTAAGTTTGAGCTGAATTTAACAATTTGCTCTGAGGGCATGAAATGTCTTTTTATAATACTACAGTTAGATTTTTATTAGCTTAAATCTTCTGACTTGAGGGAATAAGGTTGCACTGTTTTGTAGTCTAAATTGACAATGCCAGTATTTTTCTTATCCTGGGGTTAAGACTAAGGGAAGATGATTATAATACCAGGGCAGATATTATACTTTTTCCTTAAATATGAGCTGCTGCTTTTCCTTGAAGTTTTCAAGTTACATATTGAAAATACAGACCTGTCCTGTATCAAAAGTATACTTGTATTTTCTTTTCAAGGGACATTGATGGCACCATATCAGCTTGTTCCACTGGCATTAATATTGCCTAGAGATTTCACTGTTAATTTTTGTAGATTCTGAATATTTTCTTAACCTTAATCTTGTTTTCTGCTTATGAAATTTAAATATGTGACTAATACATACCATTTGCCTAAATGTTTTTGCTAACTTATTTTTAACTTTTGACATCTTAAAACTTTTGGAATCAGTCAAATAATTTTTTTCTTTTTTCCTTTTAACTGGACACAGAGCTGTGGTTCAAAAAGAAGTCAAAATTATTTCTTAAAAGCTTACTATTTTCTTGTGACATGTAAGAATACCATGAAATTCAGTTTAGGGGAGTCGTGGAATACAGTTTGGAATAGGAATGGCTCTTTGGGTTTGAGCACTTATAATCCCCTTCTGGTTTTTTTTGTTTTGTTTATTGTTATTGCCATATTTCAAGGACAAAAACCCACAGTAAAATCACTTTTTTTCTGTTATTCTTATTAGACTTTAAGGTACTAGAAGATTTAAAGAAAAGGATGTGTGTGTGTACGTGTATTAATCCTAATAAGAATAATGGAGTAACAAATAGTGTTTAGTGGTTGCCATTGCGTAGCAATGAGCTGAGAATGAATTTGGGAAAGTGAATCATCCTGAAACTACAGAAACAATGTTTTATAGCAAGAGTTAGCAAATGTTATCTTAAAGGACCAGTTGATAACCATTTTACGCTTTGTGGCCCATGTGGTGGTCTCTGTTGCAACATCTCAGCGCTCTCTCTTGCGACTATATACCAGCTACTCAGTTGTGCTGTTGAGAAAGTAGTTAAAATAAATAAATGAACTTGGCTATATTCTACTAAAACTTTTTATATGAAAACAGTCAGCTAGCATCTAACAATTATTATTCATAAGCAGACATGTATGGATGCAGTTCTCTGCCCTACTATTAAGGAGAATTTGTGAAATTATAGAGGCCACAGAACTTCTTACTTTTTGTTTTTTTTAGAGATTGAGTCTCACTGTGTTGTTCAGTCTGGTCTCAAATCCTGGTCTCAAGCAATCCTCCCGCCTTGGCCTCCCAAAGTGCTGGGATTACAGATGTGAGCCACCATATCCAGCTGACTTACTGTTTTTAAATGGCCAGTAAATGTATACTAAACTGCTTAGGGTGAAGTGATATGATGGTTTGAATTTCCTTTACAGTTCTCTGGAGGAGGGGACTAGATGATATAGATGAAGTGAGTTTGAAAAAATGTTGATAAATACAGGAGCAGTTAATGGATTCATGGGATTTCTTCACATTGTGCTCTCTATTTCTGTGTATGTTTGAAGATGCCAATGTTTAAAAGATGCCATGAATAATGGCCCAATAAAGCAGCACTTCCTCCCTTTCTTCTCGTCCTTGAAATAAGAAGGAGAATAAAAACAGAAATATTATAGAAGTTCTGTCTTCAGCATAACCAGGAGATCTCTGTAGTTCTAATGCACATTATGTAAAGAAAAGCTGTCAGATCCAGTGAAGGTCAAATAGGTTTATAGAAAGACCATGAGAAAGAATACCCCTGGTTTAGATCTTCGGCAAGTCCAGCTCACCAAAGGAAGTTGCTGGCCTCAGATTATTCCAAAGAAACCTTCAAAGCTGATATTTTTAACTACCAAGTCCTCAAAGAAAGATTAATTTAGGAATTAACATGACAAACTTCAGGAAATCTAGCTCTCATGAGCCCTACTTTTGCAAGAAGTTCAACCAACCAAGAAATGAAAGGAGAAACTATAGCTAAATTATTGGCAGTGAGCATAGAGTCCACTGATCTATAGACGTAGACTAAAACAAATGTGGAAATTAGGTTTACAGACCAGAAAAATGAATTTTTAAAACCTTGACAGAATAGTGAGGGTGAAACTAACGAAAGGTGGCAAGATGAGGAACAAAAATGATATGGAGCCATGTTTTATTACAAGCCTTCAAAAGATCTCATTTAAGGCTGGGTGTGTTGGCTCTCGCGACGTAAGCCAGTAACCCTAGGACTCTGGGGAGGCTGAGGTGGGAGGATCTCTTAAAGTCAAGAGTTGGAGACCAGCCTCAGCAAAAGGGAGACCCCCCATCTCTACAAAAAAAAAAAAAAGATAAAGAAAGGAAGAAAAATGAGCCCAGTGTGGTGACACTATATCCCTGTTACTTGGGAGACTGTGGAGGGGCTATATTTCAAGCCCAGGAGTTTAAGGCTACAGTGAGACTGTAATGATGCCACTGCCTTCCAGCTTAGTGACAGAATGAGACCCTGTCTTTTAAAAGAAGAGAAAGTAATGAGGGAAAACTAGTCCCATCCTACTAGGTAATAAAAGGTATTATTTTAATGTAAAACTAGAATGTTACAACAATGTGGTTACTAGGGCATGAGGAGACAGATCATTAGAATAAAAGTTTAGAAATAGTTCCAAATTCATACAGATATTTAGAGGATTATCAAGACAGCATTTCAAAGTGAGGAAAAGATAAATTATTCACTATATAGGACAGCTGTGTTGTCACAAGAGGGATTCCTACGTATTAATGTTGATTAAAATCAAGTCCTAATGAATCAAAGATTTAAACCTAAAAACTACGCTAGCTATGACTAAACCACAGTAATTTTTAAATGACTTATTTACATTTTTTAATGTCACTCTTAGATTTCTGCATGCTCTTGTAGGTTGGAAGGAGGTGGGGATTAATGACAGTCTCATGAAAGATATAAGTCTATCATATATAATTGTGTTAAATACATTGTTGTAGAGTCCTGAGTGATTTTGTAGAGGGCTGATGAAGTGGAATATATCAGGCTCTGCAGCTAATACATTGGATTTTACTCAGTCTATCCCTTCCTTTCTTCCTCCTTAGATACTTTGTATGGCTGAGTAGGTAGAAGATACAGAGGAATAAATTAAGCATTTGGCAAGTTAGAAATGTATTCGGTATTTTTTAAATATTCTTTCTTAAACTTGGCTTAATTATGGATACCTAAATTCCAGATCCTCAGTGACATTACCCTTTGAGGAAGTAGTGAAAGTGGGTACAAGTGAGTGATTTCCTTCTAACACTGTGAAGTGAGAAGAGGTTAAGGACTCAACGAGTGAGGTCACCTGTCCAAGTTTTTTTTTATAGAAGAGGGCGAACAGAAAAGCCAAATGCCTACTCAATAACATTAAATTCTTGATACAGCTACTTCATAGCCATCTTAACCTACGTCCCTGGTAGAAGATAGGAAGGAAATGCAGGTTTAAATGCTAGCAAGAGGAAGGAACCTAAATGTTTACTTTAGATGTGATAGCACCAATATGAAGTGGTTTTAAAAGCAGGTAAAAAAAAAAAGATTGTGTGGTAGAATTGTAATTTTGTTTACTGTAACAAAGTAAATGTTTTACTGTAACATGTTTATGTAAATGTTTTATAAAATACAATCATGAAAACAATAATGTTCACCACCATTATTTTAAGATGATAAGAGCTTGAGAGACTTTTATTTTTTTAACTGTATATTTAAGCTCTTCTACAGAGAGTAAATATTACTTAAGTAACCAAAAACCTGTTGTTTATTTCATACACGTACATACATCTGAAAAATTTGTTGTTCTGTCCTGACAGCAGATGTGTCTTTTTTTTCTAGGTGCACCAGAGGCTTTCCTGGCAGAATTTGGGAGCTGTTTATTGCAGTACTGTTGTGCCCTCTGATGGTGAGTTTTGGTAAATTCTTTTTTTTTATGTCATTTCTCTCTCCCCTCAATTCAGTGTTTCTCATCTTCTTCCTAACATAATTTATATGGAGCTCACACTCATAATCCTACCACTTTGAGAGGCCAAGGCTGGAGGTGCAGTTAAGGCCAGGAGTTTAAGACTAGCCTTGGCAACATTCCAAGACCCCATCTCTACTATACGTGTATGTATATATATATCCTACACACACATATACACACATACAGTAGCGCCTCTGTAGGTTGACTACCTAAGGACTGTAACACACTGGTCATATACACCAGTAGTAAACATAAGGAACTAGACCTATTGTACCCAGACAGGGGGCACATGTCTGGTGTCTGAAAATTAGGTCAACTTAAGGAAGTAGTCAAGGTAGGGAGGTTCTATTGTATACACAATTTTTTTTATTTTTTTAGTAGTGGAGGGGTAGGGAGTGCACCATCACCCCCTACCACCCTATGTATATAAGTTTACTCACCATACTCTTACTTGTGGTGGACTTGGGGGTCAGAGAGAAAAGAGAAGGCTAAAGAAGGAAAACAAAATTTGGACGAGGATCTTAGTGAATTTAGAGGAAAAACCAAGAGGAAACACTAATAGACCTATCAAAGTCTTCGTAAGTGACAGAATGTTTGCTTATGTTTTAAAACTAGGGACATCATTAATGTGAAGATCACAGAAGCACCATCTTTAGCATTTTCTAGCTATTGAGACTTTACACAATGAATAATGATCAAGTTCTCCAGCCCCTTTATGAGGCTTAGACAGAATTCAAAGTCTGAGATCTCCTGCTCCTGCTTGTCTTTTTCTTCCCTAAGGCTCAGGACTATAATATTCTTCTTTGATGTGAGAAGGGATGAACGGATGCTTGGGGACCACATATAAACTTCGTAAATGTCCACACAGTATAAACTAGCAACAGGATCTAAGCTTTGACTGTTTTTACAGTCATGGAGGGAGATATGTTTACAACTCTTATTGTCACTTGTCTCAGTGTTGTACATTGACAGTTTGGGTTGCTTGGCTTAGAGGTTGCCTGTTAAAAATGTTTCCTCTGTGCAAAGTTTAGTTTGATAGAGCTCTAATTTCAGCCTTCTAAACATGAATTCATTGGCATAGCAACTGCTGAAAGAGCATCCTGCAAATTTACAAGCACACTTAAAAACTAAAGAAGCCCGGAAGACAAATCATGAAAATACTAGAATTTCTCATGTTTAATTAGTATAGGTATTTGCAGTGTTATCAGAATTCTCTCCTCTAAGCCATTTAGATATCTGAATTTACAGGCAGTGTGCTTATATTTGCTAAATACTGTAAGCTTGGGAGAAAAATCGATGATGGGTACTCATTTGTGGAATGGAAAGGTTGAAAGAGAGAATAGACCAGAATCAAAACAAGAAGAACAATAGCTGGCTTTCTTTTTCCTGTCTCTTAGAGACATGAAAAGCTGATATAGAGTAATACTAATTAATATATAAATTAAAAAGAGGCACTTAACACTTTGTTACAGCTAGAGAACGGATAGGTGTGTTGCTCCCAGTCAAGACATCAGCATGTACCCTGATACCAAGTAGTTTCTATGTGGCCAAGAACCAGAGGACCATAATGTCACCTGCCCATGCTACCTACTCTTTTCCCTCCTTGAGGCCCTCCTAAGCAATGCGTGGGTATCTCTCTTTCCCCTGATGCTGCCATGGATCCACTTGGACACGTGGTGGCTGCTTATATCTTTATATCCCAGGTACTGACTTACTCCATTACCACTGTAGGGTGACATTATTAAATAGTTTCAATAGAAAGAGAATTTCTCTCAATGTAAAAAAAATTGTTCATAATGCTGAATCCTCTCAGCTTTTGTTGAACTAACAGTATTTTATTAAAAAATGAGTAGCCTTCAGCTATGATTTAATAATAATTTAAAAAAGAAAGAAAAAATGTATAGCCTTTATTATCTGAAATTGTTATGTATTCAATGTCATCAATATACATTCAGTAAGTTATATATGTTTTAACATCAACCAAATCATACTACAATAGGAAGTTTAGTGGTTGTTATGATATTCAAAGGCAATTAATTTGTACTAATTAATTCATATTGAAATTTATATTAACTTTGCCACATATTGCAGTTATTATTCCCCTATATACCAATCCATATGGCGGTATTTCGGTTATTCAACAATTGCACTGGGATATCTGGCTGAATGTTACCCAGGGCATAAATGCTAGTAGGTTGCTCCTATCAGGCTTTAGGGCAATATTTTTACAAAAGCTAAAAGGATACCAACTTTTTTGTTTGTTTGTTTGTTTTGTAGAGACAGAGTCTCACTTTATCCCCCTCCGTAGAGTGCCATGGCATCACACAGCTCACAGCAACTTCCAACTCCTGGGCTTAGGTGATTCTCTTGCTTCAACCTCACAAGTAGCTGGGACCATAGGCCCCTGCCACAATGCCCGGCTATTTTTTGTTGTTGTTGCGTTCAGCCAGGGTTGAGTTTGAACCCACCACCCTCGATCTATGGGGCTGGCACCCTACCAACTGAGCCACAGGTGCCACCCAAGGATACCAATTTTAAAAATAAGTATCTCCCCAAATTCCTACCTATTCTTTTTACCTAAGAAAACTAGTTCTTTTTAGTTATCAAGAAATAGAAGCACAAAATTGTTTCATTTACTGCAGCTTGATGTCTTTACCACCCCCAAATTATACATCTTTCTTATTTTGTACTTCTAAGTTAATTTTACCTCAAGTAATTATAGCATATGAGAAGACTCTGCTATACACTGCTACTACAAGAAATAAAAGTTTAATCACTAGTAACACATTTCTACCATCATTCACTTCTCTTTCTTGTAACTGGTGGGTCATATTCAGTATCCAAATGAGGACTTGACCCTCATCTTTTGAAAGTACAGAGCCTAAAATACCACATTATAAAGTTGTGATATTTACATGCCTAGTATACCTGTATATACTGCCTCTCAGTAATTGCTTATTAATTATGTTGTTACATTTCTGGTTGTGCCTATACTAGTGGATGGTCCAGTTAATTTTTAATAATGTAAATCAGGGCACGTCTTCATCTTAGCTGCAAGGAAAATGCAAAAGATGAGTTAGAGAAAAAGCAAGGAAAATAGCCTCATCTAACTGCCTTAATTTCCTTATCCAGAAATGGAATCCAGTTCAATTAACCCTGTATTAAGAATTACGCTAGAGGCTCGGTGCCTGTAGCACAGTGGTTACAGCGCCACATGCACTGAGGCTGGCGGGTTCAAACCTGGCCCAAGCCAGCTAAACAACAATGACAACTGCAACAACAACAACAACAAAAAATAGCGGGCATTGTGGCAGGCAACTGTAGTCCCAGCTACTTGGGAGGCTGAGACAAGAGAATCACGTAAGCCTAAGAGTTTGAGGTTGCTGTGAGCTGCAACACTACTGCACTCTACTGAGAGCAACAAAATGAGACTGTCTCAAAAAAAAAGAATTATGCTAGTGAGTAGTTATGATTACTTTGCATTAAACAAAAGATATAAGATTTCCTTACAAAAATCATTCAAGACCAGGCATGATGGTTCATGCCTGTAATCCCAGCACTCTGGGAGGCCAGGCTGGGAAGATCAGTTGAGGCCAGCTATTTGAGAACCAACCTAAGACCTCCAGCCTAAGCAAGAGTGAAACTCTATCTCTACTCTAAATAGAAAAACTAGCCAGGCATTGTGGCAGGGGCCTGTAGTCCCAACTACTCTAGAGGCTGAAGCAAGAGGATTGCCTGAGCCCAACAGATTGAGGCTGCTATAAGCCATGATCTTGCCAATGTACTCTAGTCAGGATGATAGAGTGAGACTTTGTCTCAAAAAATAATAATAATTTAAAAATTAGCGGGCATGGTGTCATGAACCTGTGGTCTCATTCTGGAATGCTGAAGCAGGAAGAGTGCTTGAGCCAAGGAGCTTGCGGCTGCAGTGAGCTACGATCACAGCACTCTATTCCAGCCTAAGGGACAAAGGCAGACTGTGTCTCTTAAAAAAAAAAATTGTTTAAGGGCAAATAATTTTAGTAATGGGAGTCAATAAAAATTCCTATTTTTTAAATTTTTTAGCATATATTTTTTTCTCAGTTTTTAATTTCTTAAGAGACAGAGTCTTTTCTGTCAACCAGGATGGACTACAGTGGCACAGTCATAGCTCACTTTAACCTGGAGTTCCTGAGCTTGAAAATTCCTGTTTAATAATAAACAATCATGTTTAGTCAATCCAAGAATAGATAATATATAAATTCTTAGTCTAAGGTCTATGAATGATTTGGAGAACCAATATATGGCCCTACTTTTTTTCCTTTGCTCTGTCCTATTACTTTTCTTAAAAGCTTTATGTAGATATATTTTATATGCTGTAAAATTCACCCATCATTGTGCAACCATCATGACAATCCAGGTTTACACCACTTACTTCACTCCTAAAAGCTCCCTTGTTCCCAGTCTTCATTCCCATCCTCAGCCCTGGGCAACCACTATTTTGCTTTCTGTCTGTATAGTTAAACCTTTTCTAAAGTGTCATATAAGTGGATTCTTACAATTTGTAGTCTTTTGCATCTGCCTTCTTTTACACAGCCTAATGCTGTGTGATGTACAGCATATTGTACAGTTCTTTTGTAGTGTATATTACAGTTTTTTATTTTTATTGCTGGATAGTATTCCAGTGTATAAAATAACACATTTTGGGGCGGCTCCTGTGGCTCAGCGAGTAGGGCGCCGGCCCCATATACCGAAGGTGGCGGGTTCAAGCCCGGCCTCGGCCGAACTGCAAAACAAAACAAAAAAGAATAGCCGGGCGCTGTGGCGGGCGCCTGTAGTCCCAGCTACTAGGGAGGCTGAGGTAAGAGAATCGCTTAAGCCCAAGAGCTGGAGGTTGCTGTGAGCAGTGTGACACCACGGCACTCTACCCAGGGCGATAAAGTGAGACTCTGTCTCTACAAAAAAAAAAAAAGAAGAATCATAGTATTTAAGAAACATCGCAGTATTTAGGAGCAAAGACTCAGAAGCCAGACTATGCCCCTGCCCCTTCCCAACTCTATTACCTCTTTGTACCTCAGTTTTCTTATCTGCAAAATAGGGGCACTAATGCTACTAATATCTCCCTCACGGGGCTGTTGAGAGGGTTAAATGAGGGAATGCATACACACACATACAGAATGAATCTTTTATTTATTTATTTTTTTTGAGACAGAGCCTCAAGCTGTCACCCTGGATAGAGTGCTGTGGCATCACAGCTCACAGCAACCTCCAATTCCTGGGTTCCAGCGACCCTCTTGCCTCTGCCTCCTGAGTAGCTTGGAACTACAGGTGCCCACCACAACACCCGGCCATTTTTGGGTTGCAGCTGTCATTGTTGTTTGGCGGGCCCAGGCTGGATTCGAACCCGCCAACTCAGCTGTACGTGGCTGGCGCCTTAGCCTATTGAGCCACAGGCACTGAGCCCAGAATGAATCTTAAAAAAAAAAAAAAAAAAGAATGTAGGACAGTGTTGGGCACCCTGGATGTGAGCTGTTATTATGATAACCAGAGTGAGTCCCCCGTGACTGATGGGGAAGGAGGGAAAAAGGGGGATTCCCACTTGTGGTATACATTTCCTCATAAGAAAATAAAGCAAAGCCAGACAAAGAAAGGCTGGTGGAGTCAGAACTCTGAGTAAATGACGGGATTAGAAGTTTAAGCACAACCCAAGTCGCTAATTCCTCCCCACACTACTCCATCCTACCCACGCCCTCTGGCTGAACAGCCTGAAGTGAAGACTGTGCCCAATGACCAGCAGTGTGCAGGAGGGAACCAAGCAGTAGATGAGGTGCCAGAAGAGTTGAGTTGAAGTATAAGTTGTATCCTTGAGTAAGTCACTGGACTTCTTTGAGCTTAATAGCCACATTTGTATGAGTTAGGGTGAACTTTTGGGGGGAGGGAAAAAGGGTCTTCCTTTTTTCTTCCTTCTTCTGGGAATTGTTTCTCTCTAAATCCCTACCTAGTCAGACCACCATTTTCTTATACAACTCCACTTCCCTGGCCACAGACATTAAGGCCCTGAGTTGGCACCTGACCCAAGCTGGGCCAATCAGAGTTCTTCCTTAGGATTATTTATGTATTTATTTATTTTGGACCTGGTTCTGAAGAAAAAGAGCATCTCTATGGTTGTCTGTATAAAGTGGGGCTTAGAGTCAATTGACAACCCAGTTTTCACCTTCTGAAATCTTAGAAACTAAGGTGGAGAGAAATGAAGAAACCAGACAAAAATCATTCTGGTGGCTTTTGGACCAGGTATTTCTGAGACTCTGAGACCCACACATACCCTTGCCTTGGCTGCAATAAATGTGACACTCACATATTTTCCCAACTTATTCACCCTTTCTACTTAAGCTGGAACAAGTTTGTTTTCTGTCACTTGTAACCCCTAATGCCCTGATTAATACACACTAGTTTTGCTTTTGTTTTTTTTTTTAGAGACAGAGTCTCACTTAATGCCCTCAGTAGAGTGCTGTGCTGTCATAGCTCACAGCAACCTCCAACTCCTGGGCTTAGGTGATTCTCTTGCCTCAGCCTCCTGAGTAGCTGGGACTATAGGTGCCCACCACAAGGCCCAGCTATTTTTTTTGTTTTTGTTGTTGCAGTTTGGCTGGGGCCAGGTTTGAACCCACCACCCTCAGTATGTGGGGCTGGTGCCCTACCTACTGAACTACAGGCACCGCCGAAGACTAGTTTATTTCTAAGATCCCTTTATGTGTCTATGTAGGACCATGCTCTGTGGATAGGTGTGTGGAATAATAAAAAAAATTTGGGGGGGCCAAAGCATGTGGATAGCCTGAGCCAAGAGTTCAAGATCAGTATGAGCAAGAGCTAGACCCCATCTCTACTAAAAATAGAAAAAGTAGCCAGGTGTTGTGGTGTTCACCTGTGTGCCTGGCTACTCAGGATGCCGAGGCAAGGAAATCACTTGAACCCAGAAGTTTGAGGTTGCTGTGAGCTATGATGTCATAGCACTCTACCCAGGGTGAGACTCTGTCTCAAAAAAAAATTTTTTTTAACTCTCATTTTACACACTTAAAAGAGTAGACTAGGTTTAAGACTCTCTATAGCCCTTATTATACATAAATGAAAGAAGTAAGTAGGTCCAGAGCTGGTGTTTTGGTGACCTATTAGGCAATCAGCCATTAGATTATAAATATTGATTTCAAAACTGTTGACGTGGTGACCTGGTTTTGAAATTGAATCCATTTTTTTTCTGTGGCTGATACAACACAAGAGGGAGATTAGTAACTTTGGCTTGATGAATACCAATAATTTAGAAAGGCTGGGTCACAATTTGAGTATTTTGGCCTAAATTCCCCACTTTGCCTATTTTACCTAATTAGTAATGAGTGTATAAAACCTTTTCTTTCAGTTTAAACAGATAGTGTAAATAGCTATCTAAATCTCTTACTTCTGGTTTCTACTCTAATTTGTCTGCATATTATTTAAAATAACTTACATTTTAGATTTCTATAAATAGTAATTTTTATTTAGGATTGTTGAACATTTGCAGATCTCAATATATAAAATTTACATTTTTTCCCATGGTAAAATAACTCAGAAATATCTGGTAGCAATAAACCTTTCTATTTCTAATGACCTCTTCTCAATATTAAATTTAACATGTATACACATGTATCTGTATTTATATCTGTAATTGTATTTCAGTCTTCTCATCCTACTATGGTTAATTCTTGATAATTAATGTTAGTAGAAGATGGTGCCTTCATAGATAGTGTTAATTGAAATCCACAGAAAATTATAAATTGTCTGGGTTTTTTTTTTTTGCTATTACTGTCATTTTAATCTTCTCCCCAGAAAAAAAGAATCTTCACATGTGTAGTAGTAATAAAAAGAAAAAACTTGTCTCGGCGCCTGTGGCTCAACGGGCTAAGGCGCTAGCCACGTACACCTGAGCTGGCGGGTTCGAATCCAGCCCAGGCCCGCCAAACAAGTATGACAGCTGCAGCCAAAAAATGGCCAGGCATTGTGGCGGGTGCCTGTAGTCCCAGCTACTTGGGAGGTGGAGGCAGGAGACTCACTTGAGCCCAGGAATTGGAGGTTGCTGTGAGCTGTGATGCCATAGAACTCTATCCAGGGTGACGGCTTGAGGCGCTGCCTCAAAAAAAAAAAAAAGAAAAAACTTACATGTGTAGTAGTAAAATTAGCTATTTTGAGTCTGAATAACTCTCTTAGCCCATTTTTCTTAGAGGACAATCTCCCAAGATGTACAATTGTAGATAAGTGAGAAGAAGTGGGAAGAGGGGGAGGAGACTGGAGCAATTACAAATCACTACTAGATGTTAATACTTTTGAATAACAAAATATTGGTGATGTGGGATAGACCCAGGGTAAGTAGTACCTGCTGACCAGCTTCGGACTCCCTGGATCTGCATCTGGAGCTGTACGCAAGTCCAGCTATCAACATCATCCTTAGTTGAAAGTCAGAGCCCTGCTCAGGAGGTTGAGGTGGGAAGATTGCTTGAACCCAGGAGTTTGAGGTTACAGTGAGCTATGATTGCAACACTGCCATCCAACCTATGGGACAGAGTGAGATCCTGTCTTAAATCAATGAAGGAATGAATGCGGGAGCCCCTGTATCTAGAACTACTTTCACTTTCTTCCACTTGTGTGTCTGACTCTTGTATAATCCTTCTGGTCTGGGAAATCCTACCCAGCAGCTCACTGTTCTCAGCAATCTAATCTATATACGACACAACCCTGTCTTCCTCTACTTCTTTGTTTCTTAACCTTCACTTTGAATTCCTGCTCAGAGATCTTGCTCTGGCCCATAGCCATCATGTCTTGGCCACACAATGCCTTGCTCAGATGACTGTTTCTTTCCTTGTGTCTTCTTGGTTCCATTCAGCTCATTATAGCTAAAGGCCCATCAGAGGACAAGTTTCCTAGGAGACAGTCAGTGGGTGGGGTTTGTGCAGGGAGCTCTTCTGGACTCTTGGCTAATCTTGGTCTTTTTTTTTTTTTTTTGCAGTATTTGGCCAGGACTGGGTTTGAACCTCCCACCTCTGGTATATGGGCCAGCGCCCTACTCCTTTGAGCCACAAGCACCGCCATGATCTTGGTTTATAAATCTCCTTTTGCTCTGACTATTGTGCTTAACCACTGGTTTCTGCCAGTTGGGCCTTTTCTTGGTACAGTTCCTGCTTTTGCCAGGGACAGTTTGGATCACTGTTGGTTCTATTATCCATCCTTTCCTATTCATGCAGCTCTACCCTACAGTCAGAAATATGGGTCTACTTCTGAGATATTGTGGGTTTTGTTCCAGATCACCATAATAAAGTAAGTCACATGAATGTTCTGCTTTCCCAGTGCCTATAAAAGTTATGTGTACACTATACTGTAGTCTATTAAATGTGTACTAGCATTGTGTCTAAAAGTAACAGAAGTACATACATTAATTAAAAATACTTCATTGCTAAAAAATGCTAACAATCACCTGAGCCTTCAGTAAGTCACAATCTTTTTGATGGGTGAGGGTCTTGCCTCTGTGTTGATGGCACTGACTGACCAAGGTAGTGGTTGCTGAAGATTGTAGTGGCAGCGGCAATTTTGTAAAATAAGACAGTAATGAAGTTTGCCATATTGATTGACTTTTCTTTTCATGAAAAGATGCCTCTTTAGCATGCAGTGCCGTTTGACAGCATTTGACCCATAGAACTTTCAAAATTAGACACAATCCTCTTAAACTCTGCCACTGCGTGACCAACTAAGTTCATGTAATATTCTAAATCCTTTACTGTCATTCCAACAGTGTTCATCTGCATTTTCACCAAGAGTAGATTCCCATTAAGAAACCATTTTCTTTGCTCATCCATAAGCAGCAATTATTAATTCATTTAAGTTGTTGTTGTTGTTTGGTTTTTGTTTTTTGAGACAGAGTCTCACTCTGCTGCCCAGGCTAGAGTGCTATGGTGTCAGCATAGCTCAAAGCAACCTCAAACTCCTGGGTTCAAGTGATGCTCCCACCTTAGCCTCCCAAGTAGCTGGGACGACAGGTGCCAGCCACAATACCCAGCTAATTTTTCTATTTTTGGTAGAGACAGGGTCTTGCTCTTGCTCTTACTTAGGTTGGTCTCAAATTCCTCTCAGAGTCCCAGGATAACCACAATGCACAGCCCATCCATTCAACTTTTATCATGAGATTGCAACAATTCAGCTCTACTTCTAATTCTATTTCTCTCGCTATTTCCCTCACATCTGCAGTTACTCCTTCCACTGAAGTCTTGATTCCCTTAAAGTAATCCGTAAGGGATGGAATTAACTTCTTCCAAACTCCTGTTAATGTTGATCTTCTCCAATGAATCACAAATGTTCTTAATGGCATCTAAAATGGCGAATCCTTTCCAAAAGATTTTCAATTTACTTTGCTCAGATTCATCAGAGGAACCACTCTCTGTGACAACTATAGTCTTATAAAATGTATTTCCTAAATATTAAAACTTAAAAGTTGAGTCCTGTAATCCCAGCACTCTGGGTGGCTGGGGTAGGAGGATCACTTGAACTCAGAAGTTGGAGACCAGCCTTAGCAAGAGGGAGACCCTGTCTCGACTAAGATGGAAGAGTTAGGCCAGTGTGGTGACATATCCCTATAGTCCCTGCTACTCAGGAGACTGAAGCAAGAGAATTGATTGAGCCCAAGAACCTGCAGTTGCAGCAAGCTATGATGACACCACTGCAACAGAGTGAGATATTATCTCAAAAAAGAAAAAGAAAAAAGACTTAAAAGTTGAAATTGCTCCTTGATCCATGGCTGCAGAATGGATGTTGTCTTGGCAGGCAGGAAAGCATCAATTTTCTGTACATCTCAATCAGAGTTTTCACATGACCAGGTGCATTGCCAATGAAAGGAATTTTGAAAGGAATTTTTCTTTTTCTGAGCAGTAGGTCTCAACAGTAGACTTTAAATATTTAGTAAACCATGCTACAAACAGATGTGCCGTCATCCAGTAGTCTTTGTTGTTCTATTTATAGAGCACAGGTAAATTGGATTTAGTATAATTTTTTTTTTGAGACAGAGTCTCACTATGTCACCCTTGGTAGAGTACCATGGTGTCACAGATCACAGCAACCTCAAATTCTTACGCTTAAGTGATTCTCTTGCTTCCAGCCTCCAAAGTAGCTGGGACAATAGGTGCCAGCCACAACACCTGGCTATTTTTCTGTTGCAGTTGTCATTATTTCTTAGCTGGCCCGGGCTGGGTTTGAACCTACAAGCCTTGGTGTATGTGGCCAATGCCGTAACCACTGTGCTACAGGCGCCAAGCCAGATTTAGTATAACTCTTAAGGACTCCAAGATTTTCAGAATGGTAAATGAATATTGGCTTGAACTTAAAGTCACCAGCTGCAGTGGTCCCTAATAAGATAATCAGCCTGTCCTTTGAAGCTTCAAAGTGAGGCATTGAGTTCTGCTCTCTAGCTATGACAGTCCTAGGTGGCATCTTCTTCCAATATTAAGCTGTTTTATCTACCTTAAATTTCTGTTGTTTGGTGTAGCCACCTTTGTCAATTATCTTGACTAGATATTCTGGATAAATTACTCAGCATCTATATCAACACTTGCTGCTTCAAGTTTGCACTTGTATGTTATGGAGATGGTTTCTTTCTTTTTTATTTTTTTATTTTTTTTTTGCAATTTATTTATTTTCTTTTTTTGAGACAGAGCCTCAAGCTGTCACCCTGGATAGAGTGCTGTGGCATCACAGCTTACAGCAACCTCCAATTCCTGGGCTCAAGCGAGTCTCCTGCCTCTGCCTCCCAATTAGCTGGGTCTGCAGGCGCCCCCTACAATGTCCAGCCATTTTTTGGTTGCAGCCGTCATTGTTGTTTGGCGGGCCCAGGCTGGATTCGAACCCGCCAGCTCAGGTGTACTTGGCTGGTGCCTTAGCCCGTTGAGCCACAGGCGCCGAGCCAATGGCTTCTTTCTTTAAGCCTATGAACCAGCTTCTATTAGCTTCAGACTTTTCTTCTGCAGCATCCTTATCTTTGTCAGCCATTATAGTATTAAAGAGAGTTAGGATCTTGCCCTAGATTAGGTTTTGGATTAAGGGAATGTTGTGGCTGATTTGATTGTCTATCCAGACCACTAAAACTTTGTCCATATGAACAATAAGGTATTTCACTTTCTTATCATTCATGTGTTCACTGGGAGAGCACTTTTAATTTCTTTTTTTTTTTTGCAGTTTTTGGCGGGGGTCAGGTTTGAACCCACACCTCTGGTATATGGGGCATACTCCTTTGAGCGGCAGGTGCTGCCTCACTTTTAATTTCTTTTTATGAACTTTTCTTTGACAATTTATCTGTATAGTGCAAGAGGCCTGGTTTTTGGCCAAAATTGGCTTTTGATGTGTGTTCCTCACCATATTTAATTATTTCTAGTTTTTTTTTTTTTTTTTGAGACAGAGCCTCAAGCTGTTACCCTAGGTAGAGTGCTGTGGCATCACAGCTCACAGCAACCTCCAATTCCTGGGCTCAAGCGAGTCTCCTGCCTCCGCCTCCCAAGTAGCTGGGACTACAGGCTCCCGCCACAACGCCCGGCCATTTTTTGGTTGCAGCCATCATTGTTGTTTGGTGGGCCCTGGGGCTGGATTCGATCCCGCCAGCTCAGGTGTATGTGGCTGGCGCCTCAGCCCGTTGAGCCACAGAAGCCGAGCCTATTTCTAGTTTTTAATTTAAAATGAGAGATGTATGATTCTTTCACTTGAACACTATGAAGCCATTGCAGAGTTTTCATTGGCCTAATTTCAATATCATTGTCTCTGGGAATAGGGAGGCCTAAGGAGAGGGGGAAAGATGGAGCTGGTCAAAGGAGCACTCAGAACACACACAACACTTATTAAGTTTGCCATCTTAAATGGGCATGGTTTGTGGTGCCCCAAAACAAGTACAACAGTAACATCAAAGATCACCATAACAGATATAACAATAATAATAAATGTGAAATTTCATGAGAATTACCAAAATGTGATGTGGAACAGAGACACAAAATGAGCATGTTCTTCTGGAAAAATGGCACCAATAGACTTGCCAATACAGGGTTGCCACAAATCTTTAATTTGTAAAAAATGAAGTATCTGCAAAGCACAGTAAAATAAGGCACAATGAAACAAGGTAATGCTTGCACATGCAATAGAAGAAGCCAAGGGGCAGTGCCTGTGGCCCAGTGGGTAGGGCGTTGGCCCCCTATACCAAGGATGGCAGGTTTGAACCTGGCCCCGGCCAGCTAAAATAGCAGTGCCAACTGCAACAAAAAAATAGCCAAGGGCAGCACCTGTGGAGAGTAGGGCGCTGGCCCCATATACCAGAGGTGGTGGTTTAAAGCCAGCCCCAGCCAAAAACTGCCAAAAAAAAAAAAAAGAAAAAAAAAGAAAAAAATAGCTGGGCATTGTGGCAGGTGCCTATAGTCCTGGCTACTTGGGAGGCGGAGGCAAGAGAATTGCCTAAGCCCAGGAGTTGGAGGTTGGTGATGCCACGGCACTATACCAAGGGTGACAGAGTGAGACTCTATCTTAAAAAAAAAAAAGAAGAAGAAACCAAGACACCATATACATCTGTAGAGGATTATTCACCCTCACTTTACAGAGAGACACAAATTTAGTAGATGAAACAGAGCACCTGTATATGTCAACAGTGGCTCTTTTGTTTGATTCATGAACAGTCAATAGACTAGTATAAGGGCACGCAAGAGGTGATGTGCAAACCCTAAACAGGTCAGTGAACAGGTTTAGAATAATCTGTAAAATATATTTTTGCTTCAAGTTAAAATACAATCACTACCACAATGTTAGTAGGGAGGGCGTTGTACAGAGCTATGTACAACTTGCTGTCAATACATTATATACTACAGAAGTTATACCTACTACTAGCATATCGGTAGATGTAGGTAAGCTCGTGGCCAGGGAAGTGACCTGATGATTCCACTGTGGGAACTATCATCCTTTTACAGTTAATGTGAGACATTGCTTTGTAACCACTGCTCACTTATTTAGCCTGGTTTTGGATCTTTTAATTTCCTCCATTGCACAACTAGATTTTTAAGAATTTACAAATGTGTCATGAGCACAAAAAAAGACACTGAATTATTAGAACAGTGAGTACTTATATGCTATGGACTAAAAACAGGTAAAACCAAGAGAAATAGTGTTAACATTGATGAAGAGGAGTGGGGGAAATGGTAAGACTGGCAAGGGCTAGGCAGACCTGGGCGTAGAGCTGCGTCTGCGGTGAGAAGAGTCATGGAAACAAAGGCCCAGAGCCAGCTGGTTTCTTAACCTATGATGTGAGTGCAGACTATGTCTGAGAAGGACATTCATTCACTTGTTCATTCTTTAAATTCAGTCAATAAATGTTACTGGGCACCTAGCATACACCGCATGTGGTGCCCTGTGGGACGGAGACAACATGAGACATCTCTGTCCTCATCGGGCTGTTATCCTAGTTGAAGGGACGGACACAAGCCATGTAAACTGAGAAAACAATGGCCAGGGATGATATGTTAGGAAGAAAGCAACAGGGGCTGAAATGAAGAATGGTGTGGTTGGGAGCTGCACAGATTGGATGTTTACCCCATCCCCAAATCTACATATTGAAGCCTTGACCTCCAGTGTGATGCTATTTGGAGGTAATTAGATCATGAGGGTAGAGTCCTAGGGATGGGATTAGTGCCCTTATAAGGAGAGACCAGATGGCTCCAAGCAGGCACAAGGAAGAGACCATGTGGGTATGCACTTACCAGCCAGAAAAAGAGGCCTTACAAGAAGCTGACCACACTGGCTCCCTGATCTCAGACTTCCTAACTCCAAAATTGTGAGAAAATAAATATCGGTTGTTTAAGCCATCCAGTCTATGCGATTTTGTTAGGGTAGACTGAGCAAACTAATACAGGAGGGGAGACTCAATGGAGGGAGGGTAATCTGAGAAACCTTCTCTGAGAATAAGAAAACCTCCTAATTTTTATTTCCCTCCTCAGCTCTTAGCAACCAGCAAAAAAGCTTCTGGAGTTAACATGGAGACTTCAGTGGGAGAAGCTCTGTGCAGTTGCCAAAACTCAGATGCAACCAAGATGTCCTTTGGTAGGGGCGTGAAACTGTGGTACGTGTACATCCAGACAATGGAATCTATTATTCAGTGCTAAAAAGAAATGAACTACATGGGCAGTGCCTGTGGCTCAACGGAGTAGGGTGCTGGCTCCATATGCCAGAGGTGGCAGGTTCAAACCCAGCCCTGGCCAAAAAGAAAAAAAAAAAGAAAAGAAATGAACTACCAAGCCAGGAAAAGACACAGAAGCTTAAATGCATATTCCTAAGTGAAAGATGCCAATCTGAAAAGGCTACATATACTCTATATGATTTCAACTACATGACATTCTAGAAAAAGGCAAAATTATGGAGACAGAAGATCAGTGGTTGCCAAGGGTTGGAGGGAGGAAGGAATGCATAGGCAGAGCACAGAGGATTTTTAGGGCAGGGATGCTGTATGATAGGATGGTAGATTCGTTCCATTATACATTTGTCCAATCCCAGAGAATGTATGAAACCACGAGTGAACCCTCCTGTAAACCGTGGACTTTGCACGGAACTGATGTGTCAGTGCAGGCTATTTGGTTGTAGCAAATGTACCACAGGATACTGACAGTGAGGAGACCCCGTGCTTGAGTGGGGGCAGGGACAGATGGGAAATCTCTATGCCACTTGATTTTGCTGTCAAGCTAAAATTGCTTTAAAAAAGAAAATTTTTAAAAAGCCTCAAGTTAAACAGTTTACATCAGTCACTGTGAGCCAGGCTAATGCAAGTCTGGTGCTGAGAGACGGACCCCCCTCCTAGTGTACTAGAGGAGGGTCAGATTACTTTCTGGACTGAGAGGAATAGACTCCGGTTGTTCTTTCTGCCTCAAATGCCCTTCTTTTCTTTCCTGTCAAGGAAGTTTTTCTCATCATTAAGGCCCAGGCATAACAAAACCTCCCATTTCTATCTGTGGCCTTGGCAAAGGGCTCATTCTGCATGCCTAGCACTCAGTAGAGATTGGTGCTCAGCTCTGCTATGGCAAACATGGTGCAGGTCATCGCTTCTGTGTTTTTCTCTCACTGGTCTGTGAGTTCTTTAAGGAAAGTATGATCTGGCTCGGCGCCTGTGGCTCAGCAGGCTAAGGTGCCAGCCACATACACCTGCGTTGGCAGGTTCGAATCCAGCCCAGGCCCACCAAACAACAATGACGGCTGCAACCAAAAAATGGCCGGGCGTTGTGGCAGGCACCTGTGGTCCCAGCTATTTGGGAGGCAGAGGCAAGAGACTTGCTTAAGCCCAGGAATTGGAGGTTGCTGTGAGCTGTAATGCCACTCTATCCAGGGTGACAGCTTGAGGCTCTGTCTCAAAAAAAAAAAAAAAAAAAAAAAAAGGAAAGTATGTTCTGTTTACCATGTCTTGATTTCTCCAGTGCCTGGCACAAGAGGCAATATCTGACCTGTGTTTTAAAGCAATTATAATGGCTGTGATGTGAAGGAAGGCTTGGAGAGTGGGAGATGAGGGGCAAATAGACTCTCCCCAGGTGCTTGGCAGTTTTCTCATTGATAAATGAGCTTCTGCAAGAAGTCAGCAGCAGAAAGAATGGCAAGGAGGGGATGTAGGCAGGATCATCAAATGTTAGTGATGGATTGGAAGATGGGGAAGATGGGAAGAAGGACTAGAAATCTGGATTACTTCCTATGATGGCTAATTTCCTGTGTCACTTGACTAGGCTAAGGAATGAACATTCTTGATGCACCTTTTTTTTTGAGACAGAGTCTCACTTTGTCACCCTTGGTAGAGTGCTGTGGCATCATAGCTCACAGCAACTTCAAACTCAAACTCTTAGGCTCAAGCGATTCTCTTGCCTCAGCTTCCTGAGTACCTGGGACTACAGGTGCCTGCCACAACACCCAGCTATTTTTTAGAGATAGGGTTTCACTCTTGCTCATGCTGGTCTTGAACTTGTGAGCTCAAGCAATCCACCTGCCTCAGCCTCCCAGAGTGCTAGGATTACAGGTGCTGGCCTTTCTCGATGGTCTTTGAAAGCATTTCCAGAGGAGATTAGCATTTGATTCTGTGGACTGAATAAAGGTCCCTGTCACCAGTGTGGCAGAGCATTCAATCTTCTGGGGGCCTAAACACAACAAAAAGGTGGAGAAGAGGAGAATTTGCTTCTGTGGCTCTGGGACGTCCTTCTTCTCCTGACATTAAACATCTATGCTTCTGGTTCTAGGGCCTTTGGGCATGGGCTGGAACTACACATGGGCTTTCCTGGGCCCCAAGCTTGTCGAGGGCAGATCCGGGACTTCTCAGCCTCCATAATTGTGTGAGCCAATCCCTCATAAGATATCTCATTCTAGGCTCGGCGCCTGTGGCTCAGGGGGCTAAGGCGCCAGCCACGTACATCTGAGCTGGTGGGTTTGAATCCAGCCTGGGCCCGCCAAACAACAATAACGACTGCAACCAAAAAATGGCCAGGCGTTGTGGCGGGTGCCTGTGGTCCCAGCTACTTGGGAGGCAGAGGCAAGAGATTCACTTGAGCCCAGGAATTGGAGGTTGCTGTGAGCTATGATGCCACAGCTCTCTATCCAGGGTGACAGCTTGAGGCTCTGTCTCAAAAAAAAAAAGATATCTCATTCTATATGTGTCCCATTGGTTCTGTTTCTCTGGAGAACCCTGACTAATACATTTCTAGAATCTCCTCACTGGTTTTTCTGCAGTAGCCCTTGCTCTCCTATGAACTATCTACAGTGTAGTCTTATCTCAACACAGTAGACAGGGTGAGATGATTAAAAAATTAGAATTCTCTTCGGCCTCTACTGAAAACCTTGCAATGACTTATTTCTTTCTTGCTAAAGCCACTGTTCCCACAGGTGCTATAGGCCCAAACTGCTCTGCCATATGCACTGGGGCTGGTGGGTTTGGACCCAGCCCAGGCCCTGCTAAACAACAACAACAAAATAGCCAGGTGTTGTGGTGGGTGCCTGTAGTCTCACCTTCTTGGGAGGTTGAGGCAAGAAAATTGCTTGAGTCCAAAAGTTTGAGGTTGCTGTGAGCTGTGATGCCATGGCACATGGCACTCTACTGAGGGTGACAAAATGAAACTCTGTCTCAAAAAAAGGACCATAAGCCCCTTGGACATAGCTATTCCCTCATGTCTCTTAAAGCACCAGCCAGCATCAGACATGTGGACCTTGGGGAGTATGGGCTGTCTTTCTAGGGTCCTGGACCTGCTCTCTCAGAGCTTTTTTTCTCTATTTACCCACACTTGCTGATCTGTTTACCCCAAGTGGAATGCAGTCTGGATGGATGGCAAGCTGGTGTCCTGGAAAGAATGAGCATATAGTTGTTCATCAAGGATATCACCCCTAGGTAGCTATGGAGGCAGTGGTGAAGAGTAAAGGCACTTATGGGGCTAGATTCCCTCTTTTGTGAAATGAAACAGATAAAGCCTACTTCGCAAGGTTGTAAAAAATCAGTCATGATGAGTGCAAAATATCCCTGGCAATGCTTGTACACAGCAGGTGCTCATTTGGTGATGATTGTCAGAGGATGAAGTGGGGAGGGGGACCCAGGGGGTCCCAACCCTTCATGCAGTGTAGCCAGAAAACTGCTAGTAATGACCGTGTGACCCATTATGAAGCCCAAGGCCACCTGGCAGCCTTACCTGATGCAGGTTCTGAGGTCACAGTTGTTTCTTAAGGTTGCAAGATGGTTGCCAAGATTCACTCAGGCATTGCACGCAGCCCATTTCCTTCCTTGTCCAGCAGCGTCAATGACTTTAGACATTAAACATCAGAAGAATGCTTCTGTGTCATACTTTAAAACTGATTAGGACTGCGTCCAAAAATAACGTCAAAAGAATTCCCCAGGTCCCAGATAATGGCCACTACTGTGAGCTGTTAGAACACAGTACTGCAAATAAAATATGAGGTGCTACCATCTTTTCCTGCAGACTGAGTTCTCCCCTTATACATGGAGGAAAAGTTGTCTGAAGGGAACAAATCATTGATCCACCCCAGGAAAGCCCATAGTCTGACACTGCCTGGCTGTTCCTCTGAAAGTTTCACTCCTCTTTTCCTCTCTTCTTCAAAAATTCCCCTCCAATTATTACATCCTCTCAGTGCCTCCCTATTATTCACCTTCCTGTTTGCCTAATTTTTTTTTTTTTTTTTTGCTTCTCTCATTGCTCATGCTTGCCTGGTGTATTTAATCACTTAATCATTGGCAAATCACTTTGTTTCTTCACCTGCTCACTGCACAGGCCTTCCATGTGGGATCTTCAGTTCTCAAGCTCCTTTGCTCCCTGTGTAGTTCCTCTGGCTTTTCAGATGCAGCTGATGCCACCCTGGCTCAGGAAGCTCCCAACCTCCTTCTGCTGCCACGTTTATTCAGTTTAGAAGCTTTAGTTCCTTCTAGTTAATGGTCAAGGGCTTAGAAAGACTGTCAGACTAGGAAAAAGGCCTGCTTAGTGAATCCTTGCTGCCTTATAGCCTGAAAGAGTTAACATGCAAATAGCACTTTATGAGAGGCTGAAACACTGGGGAAAATAAAGTGCTTTGTATGTCGCTGCCTCCTTAAGAACAGCATGAAGCCTGGAGAACTCAGGGGCCTTGGCAGGTGTCCATAATGCAGGCAGGGAGCCCGGGAGAGCTCACTGGCCTCAGGGCCACGGCTCCAGGTCCTCTCTGAGGTTGGTCTGGGACATCTTGCCACTCTTTCTTCTGGTGTACCCCCCACCCCCACCCTCACCTCGCCTTGCCAAGTGCCCAGCTCCCCTCACCTCTGCTCCAATCCCCTGGCCAATGCAACACGCCAGAGAGAGCTGGACTCTGGCCCACTTCTTCTGCATTGCCAACCAGCCAAGAGAACACCTGCTTTTCATTCTCTTCTGAGAAGTGTGAATTTTTCCCGTGGGGCTCTAACCTGTACCTGTGCTATAACCCCTCTCCCGTTTCCCTTTTACTGTCATCTTCTAGCCTAACTATGGAAGGTATCCCCGTGAACCCTGAAGTTTGCTCTTCACAGTCCAGGGTCACCCCAGGGAGGCAGGGCCCATGGCTGACGATCTGCCTGGTTTTGTTTTCCTTAGTCTGCATTTGGTTGGCCTAAAGACTTCTGAAAAATGGCTATAGCTGATGCCTTTTAGTTTAGATCCTTTCAAGGAGGGTTTTTAAAGTGGCTCTTACTACGCAGAACACGTGTTCAAACTATATGGTTACTTGATGGATTGAAACAGAGGTGAGGGAAGTAGAACATGTGTTTTAAAATATTCCTAAAATGGCTCGGTGCCTGTGGCTCAACGGGCTAAGGCGCCAGCCACATACACCTAAGCTGGCAGGTTTGAATCCAGCCCGGGCCCGCCAAACAACAACGCCGGCTGCAACCAAAAAATGGCCGGGCACCGTGGCGGGTGCCTGCAGTCCCAGCTACTTGGCAGGCGGAGGCAAGAGACTCGCTTGAGCCCAGGAATTGGAGGTTGCTGTGAACTGTGATGCCAGGGCACTCTATCCAGGGTGACAACTTGAGGCTCTGTCTCAAAAAAAAAAAAAATTCCTAAAATGCATAATTACTCTGTGGGCCAATCAGGTACATAATATACATTTTAATATACCATTTAATTGCTGTTTACTCAGGAGATAGAAAACTTTCTGGTTTCTTGGGTTAAACTACAGATTTTTAAAAACTGCCTAAACACATATTTACTTGATTCATTCTGGTCTCCTGGGTGAAGAATCTTTTTCCAAAGAAGTAGCTTTATGTGCAAAACAAGACAATTAAACACTCTGAGGTGGTGGCTATTGGTGAGAAGACAAGGCTATATCTTTCAAGATTTAGAGGTAAAAATCCTAAAACCAAGCTGAAGCCTTGAGTCCTAAAAATAATTCATACCCGTAATTCCCTATCACTGAAGCCTATCCTCTTCTAACACCTGAATTTTTTTTATCACAATGCTTTCTGATAAAAACGTTTAAATTGCATCATACTGGATTCTTTAAAAAGAGAATGTGAAGGAGATATGGCTGGATATCTCTACCTGTAGAACCTAAGAAGTCCAGGAGAGAACTCTTTATCTCCTTCCCCCAAAACCTGCTTCTACACATACCATGTCCAGAAAAGGTGCCAGTATCCACCCAGCACTGCTATCAGAAGTCAGGTTTTCTCTTTTACTCTGTCCTCCCTCTCTTTCATACTTTTGTCCAATCAGAAACTATGTGGGTGTGGTATTTAGCGTCCCTGTGTCTCAGTTTCCTCATCTGTAAAATGAGGGCTATCACAGTGCAGACCTGACTTGTGTAAAGTTATTGTATGTTTTAAATGTCCAGTGCCTGGGACAGTGCCCAGAACATAGTGTATTTATGTGTGTTCTTCTTTCTCTTTCTCCCTCCTGTTAATCTGTTCACTTCTCTCCATCAGTGCTGCCAATGCCCTAATTCAAGCTGTTATTGAATTTCTTTCATCGGTTCCCCTAACCAGTTTCCAAGAATCCACTGTCTGTGACCCCACCCAGCCCACTCCAGTCCATTCTCTGCAAGGAAGCCAGAGCCATCTCCCATATGCAAATCTACAGCATGTCATTCCTACCTCTAAAAGCCTCTCATGGCTCTCCCAAAGTTCAGCTTTTAGAAATGTCTTTTAAAGGGCGGCTCCTGTGGCTCAGCGAGTAGGGCGCCGGCCCCATATACCGAAGGTGGAGGGTTCAAGCCTGGCCTCGGCGAACTGCAAAACAAACAAAAAAAAAATAGCCGGGCGCTGTGGCGGGTGCCTGTAGTCCCAGCTATTCGGGAGGCTGAGGCAAGAGAATCACTTAAGCCCAAGAGCTGGAGGTTGCTGTGAGCAGTGTGACGC
>CAUYON010038765.1:0-10589 GCA_963573935.1 Arctocebus calabarensis | reverse complement strand
TAGCCGGGCGTTGTGGCAGGCGCCTGTAGTCCCAGCTACTTGGGAGGCGGAGGCAAGAGACTCACTTGAGCCCAGGAATTGGAGGTTGCTGTGAGCTGTGATGCCATGGCACTCTACCCAGGATGACAGCTTGAGGCTCTGTCTCAAAAAAAAACACAAAAACTTCTGGATTCAGGAGAAGAAATATTAGTAAAATTTATAGTTATGGGATTAACTATTAAGTAGTATTATAACTAAGAAAAAGAATTAGTAAAGAGGTCTTTTAGCCTAATCTTTTTTAAAGATTTCTTTTTAATCGAGAACGCTTGTCTTAGACACATCAGACAGGACACAGGCAGGTCCTCTAGCATCTCATCATTACCATTTCCTCTTGTCCTGCTGATTTACAGGAAGAAAGTTTGGTTTCTCCAGGAGTCCTTAAAGCATTCTTAAGTAGGGGAGTGCAGCTCTGCAGTGAATACAGAGTTTCTTCTCTTGCATATTACTGTGTTACTCCATTAAGCCCTTGCTTGCAGATCCAGGTCGCTGGGATCGTTTCCACTACAGCACTAGATTCAAGGACCCCCGCCCCTGTGACCGGAGGTACTGGTATGACATGGAATACGACCCATATAGGAAAGAACACTATGCCTACGGAGACAGGTTGGTAAACCACTTGGACAGAGGAAGTCAGAGGGAAACAAGGTGTGCTGTCACTCATTTGCCCTCGTGTCTTTGGAGTTTATCAAAGAGCTGTAGTTGTTGGGGGTTTCTGGTGAGCAGTTGCCTAATGTTTTGGTCACTGTCTAAGAGAGGAAGGATAGACTAGGCCTTCCCAGTACTTCCAGTTTGTGGTCTGTTGGGAGAGACCCGGCCTCAGAATGAGTGCTGTCAGTGGCTTCGGGAGCATCCAGGAGTCTAGATCCACTCTTGTCTCATCACTCCTCATCTGTCGTGCCCCACAGCCGAGGGAAGTGACCATGGTCATGTGCTACACTTGAGTTATCTAAGATCATGAGTCAAGGTCTAAGTCTTTGGTTGCTGTGATGTGACTTACCTGTAGTGTCAGCTTTAACTCACGCTCTTTAGGGCAAATTGTGCTTGGGAGTGAGAGGGCAGAGGGAGCAGCAGGAAGATCTGCTGGGCTTTGGTCTGTTGTCCAGCAGCTGCCTGTTATGCCTGGAGCAGGCCTCCCAAACTCCTTTTTATTTGCTTCTGGCCCCTGCTTCCTCTAGGCCCGAGAAATATGACGACCACTGGAGGTATGACCCTCGCTTCACCGGGAGTTTTGATGATGACCCAGAACCCCACAGAGACCCTTACGGGGAGGAGGCAGACAGGCGCAGCGTCCACAGCGAGCACTCTGCCCGGAGCCTGCCCAGCCGCCACAGCAGCCTCAGCTCCCATTCGCACCAGGTGTGTGCAACAGGGCAGCGTGTGGCTGAAGCGTCCTGTCCCAGAGACACAGGCAACACTTGGGTGTCACGTGTCCTCTTCACCATAGTCATGGTGGAGCAAAGTCCTGCTGGTGTTGGTAGGGAACTAATTTACCCATTTGCTTTGTTTTCTAAGAGTCAGATTTACAGAAGTCACAATGCGACTGCCGGTTCCTACGAGGCCCCCCCTCCTCCAGGCTCCTTTCATGGGGATTATGTCTACGGTGCCTACGGCAGCAATTTCCACGGCGCCCAGGGCTTCCCAGAGTATGGTTACCCCACAGACAGCAGCTGGTCTGCTGTGGAGCAAGGTGCGTGCTCATCAGTACAGAGAGATGCTAGATCACCTACCGGGCAGCTGCCAGCTTGTGGTCAGGAAGGGGAATCATGGTCTGTCCCAGCCCTGCCTTGTGAGTGGCAGAGTGAGTCAGGACAGGCCAATGGCTTCCCTTTAGTTGCAGTGGGACTCACAGAGTGGCTGTGTGTCCACTGTGCATTCCTGAAGGGTGATTCTGAGTACAAGCACCCTCCCAGGCTCCTGGGTAGCCCCTATCATGTTTGCAATGCTGCCCAAAGGCTGAGCAGTTTGGAGGGAGCGTCTCATACCCTTTGGAAAGCTCCTGTTCCTAGACTTAGTGCACCTGCACATTCTAACTTTGTTTCTAAAATGCTTGGCCAAATGCTGTTTGTTGAAAAACTGCAAAAATACAGTAGAACCTCTATAAGCTGACCACTCAAGGGACTGTCACAAACTGGCCAGTGTATGGAGGTGGTCAGCACAGGGACGTAGTCTTCTGTGCAGACACTCACATGTGGTCAACTTGAGGAGGTAGTCAGTGTAGGGAGGGACCCTGTGAAGGGTCTGCTGTGCATGTAAAGTTATATAGAATATAGCAGCAGGCTTACTTTCTTAAAATATTAGGTCAATTAAAGATTTTTTTGTTTTGTTTCTGAGGAAAGGTCTTGCTGTTTCCTGGGCTAGAGTACAGTGGGGCCATCACAGCTAACAGCAGCCTCAAACTCTGGGCTCAAGCGATCCTCTTGCCTCAGCCTCCCAAGTAGCTGGGACTACAGGCATCTGCCATGACACCCAGCTAGTTTTTCTTATTTTTTATAGAGACAGGGTTCTTGCTGTGTTTCCTAGGCTGGTCTCAAACTTCCAGGCTTAAGTGATCCTCCTGTCTCAGCTTCCCAAAATGTTCCCAAAATTATGGGTATGAACCCCCTTGCCCGACCAACGATTATTAACCTTGAATTGAAAATCATTTTATAATGGTAACTCTTACCTATGATTTCAGCTATACGGTCACATTGAAAATCTAGGCATTAATCTAGTTCAGATGCATTAAAATGTGACAAGCTGATTGTTTTTATTTCAATTTACTTAAATATAGTTCCATCAAGACCAACTTCTCCTGAGAAGTTTTCAGTGCCTCATATCTGTGCCAGGTTTGGTCCTGGTGGCCAGCTCATCAAAGTGGTTCCGAACCTTCCTTCAGAAGGACAGCCTGCACTGGTGGAGGTTCACAGCACGGAGGTACGGCCTGTCGGGGCGCGGCGCCACTTGTGCTTTGTGCTTTACTGTTGTTATCTTCACCTTCCAATCATTAGCCCGAAAATGTTTATTACTGTGAATCTTCAGTTTGTAGGCTTTTGACTCTTGGCAAACCATTTTCCTCCTAGACATCAGTGTTTTAGCACCTGCTTTGGGTGTTAGACTTGGTGGCATTGTATTTGCTGCTTCTGTCTTAGTTCATATCTTTTGACTTTAGGGATGTTTACTTTTCGGGGGTTTTGCTCCTCAGTCCAGTGATGGGTGGACCATGTACTACTGAGTTCAGGGACGCAGGCAGACGTCATGTCCTGCAGCCCCGGCCAGCCTCTTCTGTTGCATGTGCTGGGGCCCTGCTTCAAAGTTTAGGGAGAAAAAAGTGGATCTTAACCACCTGTCGTTTGAAAATCCCTGTCATAGACCAGACTTTGAGCCTTTACCTCCACATGGGGAGACCTGCTGCCCCTGAGGGATGGTGTCTGTAACGCTGTCTCCAGGGCAGCCCACAGACATGACTCAGGCATTCGTCACGTGCTGGCTGTGCTGGTCCTGTATGAGCAGTCTGTCCCCTCTTCTTGTAGACTTTGCTGCAACACACGGCCGAGCAGGAGGAGATGCGGGCATTCCCGGGGCCCCTCGGCAAGTACGTTTCTCAGTGGGCCTTCCCTGATGTCTGCACGTGCCAGTTGCTGAGCTTGCCCTCAAAGACACAGCTGTTCACTGTGCTTGTTCCTTTGCAGAGGTGACACCCATAAAGTGGACGTCATTAACTTTGCACAGAACAAGGCTACAAAGTGTTTGCAGGACGAAAATTTAATTGACAGAGAGTCTGCAAGTCTTCTGTGGAATTTCATCGTTCTCTTGTGCAGACAGAATGGGGTATGTTTGTTTTTGCTTCTATCACATTTCTCTGTTGGCTTTTCCTCTCAGGGTCTCCTCAGTCCTGCAAAGGGAATGGGCTAGACCCACGTCCCTGGCTGTGGGCAGGGTCTCCCGTAAGATGGGGCATCTCAGCAACAGCATGGGGAGGGGCCACTTGGTTTGGGGCAAGTTGAGGTTTCAGCCAAGCTATTGTTAGCCTTCTGGAGGGACTGTGGGTCAGTCTGACTGTGCTGAGGTGTGTACCTGTGGTGATGTAACATGCATATCTAGGGTCCTCACCTGACCTGTGTGGGCACTCTCTTGTTGCCTTACTGGGTATTTTGTCTTGATCAACCCTCTGTGCTCCCTCCTACCCCATTACCCTTATAGACTGTGGTGGGAACTGACATTGCGGAGCTTTTGTTACGAGACCACCGAACAGTGTGGCTCCCCGGGAAGTCCCCCAATGAAGCGAACCTGATTGATTTCACTAACGAGGCTGTGGACCAAGTGGAAGAGGAAGAAGCCGGTGAGGCGCAGCTCTCCTTCCTCACGGATAGCCAGCCTGCTGCAGCCAGCACGGCGCTGGAGAGGGAGACGGAGCGATTCAGAGAGCTGCTGCTCTATGGCCGTAAGAAGGTGAGCTATCCCCATGTCAATCACAGAGCTCCCAGGTGTCTTCTGAGTGCTCCCAGGGGAAGGCAGAGCCCAGCTCTCAGGCACATCGGCCGTGTCCTGGGTCTGACCATTTCATGAGCTGGGCCAGTCCCTTGTATGTCCTCTCTCTAAAGGGGCAGATGTTAGTTTCCTTCTAGGTTTTGCCAGTGTCAGGGACTTCACATTCTGTTTTCAGTTCTTCAACAAGTAAACTCCCTCGTGTGTTGAGCACTGGACATGTCCCTACCATGTACCGAGTCTCAGAGGTAAAAGTGTGCACGAGACAAGCCCATTCTCTCAGAGGCTGGGAGCTGGGAGGATGTGCCAGGCACATAGCAGTCAGAGGCTCATTGCAGTGAAGGCTGCAGGCAGGGGAAAGTAGGGGTGTGCCGCTGAGCAGCTGCAGTCACAGTGGTGTGGAGGGACATGGGGACCAGAGTTTGTGCTGTGGACACTCCGGTTATGCAGAAGGGAGAGAGGGACTGAGCCTGCTCTGGAAAGAGGGGTGTCCAGAGCGAGTCTCCTGAGACTGAATAGGAGGGGGCTCTAGGATGGATGACGTCCATTCTGGACATGGCTCTGGGTGAAAGAGGCCGGTCCTGCCGGCTTATGTGGCTTTGAGCAGCAAGGATACCTGATAAGCCTGGCCTTCTCTGTGCTTGTGTGTCCCAGTAAACTCAGAAAGGCCATATCTGATTGTTATGAATTTAATGTGTGCATTTTATAGCTGTTTGAAACCTGTTAGCTTTTATTACATTTACTTCTATTGCAAAACATTTTCCTCTCAGCCAGAAGTTCTAAATCAAGGGTCTCTAGCCTCTTTTTCCCCTCTGGCACACACTGGATGATGAACACTAACGAAAACTGATGAGCGAAAAAAAGTCCACGTGCACTTTTCATACCTGCCACCATAGATAAGAAAACAGACTCAAATAGTCAGCATGTGGCCCTCAGGCGACAGGTTGGACAGCCCTGTTTAAAGCTTACCCCAGATTATTTTGGGTAAAGGGAGCTGTATTTCTGGAGCTGCTGTCTGTGCTGGACAGTGTCTGACAGGCCTCCCAGCATCTGGAATTGGGAGTGCTCTTTGCCATAAGGCTTTGCACAGTGGGCAGGACAGTGTGGAGATAGCGGCACTTCTTAGTTTTCCCTGGTTGTTTTTATGCTGAAAATGAATAATAAAAGCAATATACACCTATCAAAGGGACTTTTGGAACTAGGGAAAATGATAAAGTACTGGGTTTTATTTAATCTCAAAACTGCCTTTAGCTTGTTTGTCTCTCAATCTGCCGTCCTCCCTTTCTCCTCTCCTGTCAGTGGGCGATGACACACCGCAGTTTTCCTCTGTTACTTCTATCACTGCTTTTCAGGATGCCTTAGAGTCTGCGATGAAGAACGGCTTATGGGGTCATGCTCTATTACTTGCAAGTAAGATGGACAGCCGGACACATGCCCGAGTCATGACCAGGTATGGGACCTCCTGGCACAGCTGGCCTGGCACAGAGCGGTCAGCTCCTTGCAGCACCCAGGTGCTGGTGGCTCTTGTTGATAGGCAGGTTTCATTCTTGGCTGTGATGCTGTCAAACACGAACTCAGGCCTCCTTGGCCCTCCTCACTGGGTTGTATTGCCAAGGATTTTCAAATTCCTTATACTAAATGAATGGCTTTTAACACTATCTATAAAATCTCAGTGAATTTCTTCATCTTTATAGTTTAAAAAAAAAAAATTTTTTTTTTTTAATTTTTAAAATTGAGCACCAGGCTCAGTCTACTTTGCTGAGGTTAAATATAAGTCTAATCACTAAATAAAAGGGCTAAGATCAGACTGTTTTAAAACTGAGTCAGAATTAGGTCTCTTTGTTTTTATGTCTCCCTAGGTTTGCTAACAGTCTTCCGATAAATGACCCTCTACAGACCGTCTATCAGCTCATGTCTGGGCGGATGCCCGCTGCGTCCATGGTGCGTGATGGCTTATAGTGGCTTCCCTTTCTACTTGGAGTCTGCTCCCATAAACCACTTTTCCCAGGATGGAGTCCTGTGCTTCTGACCCGAGATTGCTCACTAGAGCTCAGCGATCATGGGTTAAAGCCATGTTCTCTTTCAAAGACGAGGGTCTGTTTTGTTTTCTCTTCCAGTGATAAGGATCTGATTTTTTCCCCCCCTAATTTTAGTGTTGTGGAGATGAGAAGTGGGGAGATTGGAGGCCACACCTTGCTATGGTCTTGTCCAACTTGAACAACAACGTAGACGTAGAGTGCAGGACCATGTCCACGATGGGTGATACTCTGGGTAGGTTAGGTGCTGGGGCCAGGAGGTGGCTGTGGGGGTAGGATGCGAGGCCTTGTGGGTGTGGGTTGTGACATAGCCTTTTCATTGACCTGGCATGTTTCCGTAGTGTCTTCCTTCAGCACCCTTTGGTATCTGTGAGGATTCCCAGGAAGTGAGGCTTGGCCTATTTTGTTTCCCTCTGTAGCTTCGAAAGGTCTCCTCGAGGCTGCCCACTTTTGCTACCTTATGGCCCAGGTTGGATTTGGGTTTTATACAAAGAAATCTACAAAACTTGTCTTAATTGGATCAAATCACAGGTAAGGAATCAAGTAAATGTAGTATCTGTTTTTCTTTGATTAAAACTTCCTCTCCTTCAGTTAATTCAGAGGTGGCCTTGAGTCTTTGTCACCTTGTGGGACATACTTCAGAGTGACTTGCTCCAAGGTTGACAATGTCAATAACTGGTCATTTTGTCAAATCCAGTAATTCATTTCCTCAACAGTTTACCATTTTCAAAGTTTGCAACCAATGAAGCAATTCAGAGGACAGAAGCCTATGAGTATGCGCAGTCCCTGGGGGCCCAGACATGCCCCCTGCCCAGTTTCCAGGTGAGCAGGGGTGATGTTGGCCCACAGCTTTCCTTTGTGAGTGGACAGTCAGTGCTGACAAGCTTATGGTTGTTCAGGTTTTTTTGAGTTCTGCAAAAAAATGCTGCAGTTTAGGGGAAATCTTGGGAAGACATTTGATCTACAATGCTAAAAAACTAAACCATATTGAATTAAGAATTTTTGTTTACTTTTTGGTGCTTAATATTTTAGACAGTGAAAACCTTTACTTGATTCTATGTACTTTATGTCAGCTGTTTGTAGTATTTGGAGAAGGTGTGATCTGGCGCAGTGCATGGGGGGCATGTAGAACATGGTGTCTCACTGAAGCATCAGCAGAGATGCTTACGGCAATCTGGAGTTGCACGACAGTCTGTGGCCTCACCATCCGCATGTGTTGCTCTCGTGAGCCTAGGTGCTCTACTAACAGTGTTGGGTGGGGGCAGAATGAGTTTCTCAAAAGCTAGTTATTCACTTGGGATGGGGGCTGGTGCTGGTTGCCATGTGTGGTGGGGAGATGGTGATAAATGAAATGTGGAGCATAACCACAGCTTACAGGGGGATGTCAGAAAGACAGGCCAGTGAGCTGTGTGTGTTTGTTCTAGGTGTTTAAATTCGTCTATTCGTGCCGCCTGGCTGAGGTGGGTCTGGCCACACAAGCCTTTCATTACTGTGAAGCGATTGCTAAGAGCATCCTGATGCAACCCCACAAGTACTCTGCAGTGCTGATCAGCCAGCTGATTCAGGTGGTGTCTCTGAGCGCCTTTGCTCAGGCTGTTACTGACAGGCGTGCTGGGATGGAGGGCCTGGGGGTGGGGTGTGACCTGGAGGCTCACTGTAGTGGGTTCTCAGAATCCACCGGGCCAGAGCCAAGTCCTGGCTGCTTCTCTACAAGCCTCATTCCTTCACCTGCAACATGGGGGCTGTGACCAGCCAGGAGCCCAGCAAGGAGTACATGGGACAGGGGTGAAAAGCACCAGGTGGGAGCCCAGTGAGCGGTGAACCCCAGCAAGGGCTGGGTCAGGTGTTTCCTGCTCCATTTTTTGTTTTGTTTTGTTTTTGAGACAAGAGTCTCACTCAGTCACCCTGGGCAGAGTGCCATAGTGTCATCCATTGTAGTTCATACCAACCTCAAACTTGTGAGCTCAAGCAGTCCTCTTGCCACAGCCTCCTGAGTAGCTGGGACTACAGGTATCTGCACAACACCCGGCTAGTTTTTTTATTTTTAGTAGAGATAGGGTCTCACTCGTGCTCAGGCTGGTCTCTGACTCTTGAGCTCACATAATCCAGCTACCTGAGCCTCCCAGAGTGCTGGGATTACAGGCATGAATCGCCCCACCTGGCCTATTAGCTCCGTTTTTGGAAATGTGGTCATGTAGTAGCTATAGAAAGTTATTTTGGAGATTTTTAGACTTGTATCGTAGCATAGAGGGTAATTGGTGAGTCCCTATGCCCCCCCCATCAGAGCTGCTTAACATAGCTAACTTGTCTGTACCCCCTGGCTTTCATCCCATGCTGCCCCCTCCTTGCACCCCCAAATCCTGATCAAAGAATATGCACATTCCCAGGTCCATTTAGCACTTTGGTGAGCTTTTTTCTTTGAGACACAGTCTCACTATGTTGCCCTCAATAGAGTCTCATGGTGTCACAGCTCACAGCAACCTCAAACTCTTGGGTTTAAGCGATTCTCTTGCCTCAGCCTTCCAAGTAGATAGGACTACAGTCGTCCACCACAATGCCTGGCTTTTTTTTTTTGGTTGTAGTTGTTGTTGTTTGACAGGCCCGGGCTGGATTTGAACCCACCAGCTCTGGTGCATGTGGCTGGCGCCCAAGCCACTGAGCTACAGGCGCCGAGCCCATTTTGGTGAGTATAAAGTTGTGTCTCTGTGATGAGGTGGTAGCCACAGGCAAGGCCAGAGCTTGCTTGTCCTGGGACTAGAGCTGCTGACCCACATACACGTGGCCAGGGATTCACCTGTCGCAAATTCGTGGGCAGGCTGCTTCTGATCACCCGACAGGGTGTCTTTGAGCACACTTTATAAACATCTGTGTAGCTAGTTAAAACTTAACCTCCAGTGTAACACTGGAGCTGCTTTTGTTCGAGCATATGTGTTTTGGAGAGGAGTTTGTATGCTATCACCTGGGAGTAACAGGGATCTTTCACTTTGCATGTGTGTCTAGGTAGCATCCCAGTTACGACTGTTCGATCCTCAGCTAAAAGAGAAGCCAGAAGAGGAATCCTTTGTTGAGCCTGCATGGCTGGTTCACTTGCAGCACGTGGAGAAGCAGATCAAGGTACAGCATTTGCCTTTACATAGGTCAGCCTTGTCTTAGGACTTGGCACAGAGACATTTCACAAGAACTCCCAAGTATTTGAGCTCATATAATCATAGAAGTTTGCCTGTCGTTAGAATTTCCTAATTCTAGCCAGGTGTTGTGGTGGGTGCCTGTAGCCCCAGCTACTTGGGAGGCTGAGGCAAGAGAATCTCTTAAACCCAAGAGTAGGAGGTTGCTGTGAGCCGTGATGCCACGGCGCTCTACCCAGGGCAACAGCTTGAGACTCTGTCTCAACAACAAAAAAAAATTTTCTAATTCCTCAGAAAGGGCATCATCGGGGGATAGGACGGGAGTTGTGGGGGAAAGGCTGTCACTGTGAGCTTCAGGCTGTCAGGTGTCCCTTCTCCCTTAGGAGGGGGCTGTGGTCTGGAGTCAAGATGGAGCCTTTGCCCAGCAGTGTCCCAGCACACCCAGCTCCGAGGGGGGACAGCTGGATGGTCCAGGACTTGGTCAGCCAGTGGATCTGGAGCCTGATAACCTGCTACTGGGGGTGCCTGTGCCGAGCACCGAGCACCTGAGCCAAGGTGTGCGGCTCCTGCCTTCCGGTGAGTTCCTGTGCTCTGTGGGCGTGCAGTGTGTATGTGTGAGTGTGTGTGTGTGTGTGTGTGTGTGTGTGTGTGTGTGTGTGTGTGTGTGCTGCCAGGAAGATGGAGGGACTGTCTCATGCTACAACAGTGGTCTGGGAGCTCTCCTCCTCCTCCTCCTCCTCCTCCTCCTCATCATCATCATCATCATCATGCTGTCTCATGCCACGACAGTGGTCTGGGAGCTCTCCTCCTCCTCCTCCTCCTCCTCCTCATCATCATCATCATCATCATCATCATGCTGTCTCATGCCACGACAGTGGTCTGGGAGCTCTCCTCCTCCTCCTCCTCCTCCTCCTCATCATCATCA
>CAUYON010038762.1:0-24656 GCA_963573935.1 Arctocebus calabarensis | reverse complement strand
CACTGTTTTCTACACAGGACAACAGCTTGTGACTCTGCCCCCCCCCCAAAAAATTATAATTTTATTAACCAACTTCACATCTCTCTTTTTTTTTTTTTTTTTGTAGTGAGACTCTGTCTCACTTTCTTGCTCTCGGTAGAGTGCCGTGGCATCATGCAGCTCATAGCAATGTCCAAATCCTGGGCTTAGGCGATTCTCTTGCCTCGGCCTCCCGAGTAGCTGGGACTACAGGCGCCCACCACAACGCTTAGCTATTTTTTTGTTGTTGCAGTTTGGCTGGGGCCGGGTTTAAACCTGACACCCTCGGTATATGGGGCCAGCGCTCTACTCACTGAGCCACAGGCGCCATCCTTCACCATCTTTTTTATTATTTTTTTTTTGAGATAGAGTCTCACTATGTCACCTTGGGTAGAGTGCTGTGACATCACAGCTCACAGCACCCTCAAACTGGTGGGCTTAAGCGATTCTCTTGCCTCAGCCTCCCAAGTAGTTAGGAATACAAGTGTCCACCACAATGCCCAGCTCTTTTTTTGTTGAAATTGTCATTGTTGTTTAGCTGGCCCGGCCTGGGTTTGAACCTGCCAACCCCGGTGTATGTGGCTGTCTCCGTAACTAACCAGTGTGCTATAAGCGCCGAGCCTAATTAATGATCTTTAAAAATTTTCACTGCACACCAGTTGAAAATCACTACTCTAAGTGAAGACACTTGCTGGGAAACAAGTCTTTTTATCCTTTCACAGCTCATGATGAAGCCCAGCCACTACGGTAACACACTACATCTCATTTCTCCTAACCTTGCTTTTCCTTTTCACCCTCACCTTCCCCGATCTGTACCTCCAAAATAAAGTGATAGTAATTTCATTTTTGCCTCAGGATCTACTTTCTGTAGGTTCTAAGTTAAGAAATTTTGTTTCTGTAATTTTTCTTTCTTTTTTATTTTTTTGGCTGGGGCTGGGTTTGAACCCGCCACCTCCAGCATATAGGGATGGCGCCTTACTCCTTTGAGCCACAGGCACCACCCTCTGTAACTTCTTATTAGTGGATAACCACTATTCCCTATTCTAGTTAGTGGGTAACTGCTAAAGGAATAAAAACAGAGTACACCATTTTCAAACTAGTAAGTAAGGAAAAACACAATGATGGAAAATAATCAATCCAAAAGAAGTCAAGACCAAAAAAAAAAAAGGAAAGATGAAACAGTGAAAAACCAATGGTACAGGCTTGTGCCTGTAGCTCAGTGGTTAGGGCATTGGCCACATACATCGGAGCTGGCAGGTTAGAACCTGGCCCGGGCCTGCTAAACAACAATAACAACTGGGAGGCACCCGTGGCTCATCGAGTAGGGCGCCAGCCCCACATACCGAAGGTGGCAGGTTCAAACCCAGCTTCAGCAGAACTGCAAAACAGAAAAATAGCAGGCGTTGTGGTGGGCGCCTGTAGTCCCAGCTACTCGGGAGGCTGAGGCAAGAGAATCGCCTAAGCCCAGAAATTGGAGGTTGCTGTGAGCTGTGTGATGCCATGGCACTCTACCAAGGACGATAAAGTGAGACTCTGTCTTTACAAAAAAAACAACAACAACAATAACAACTACAACAAAAAAAAAGCTAGGCGTTGTGGCAAGTACAGGTGGTCTCCAGCTACTTGGGAGGCGGAGGCAAGAGAATTGCTTGAGCCCAAGAGTTTGAAGTTGCTGTGAGCTATGATGCCACAGTACTGTACCCAGGGCAACAAAGGGAGTCTCTGTTTCAAAAATAAAATAAAATCAATAATACAAATATGATAGATTTAAAGTCAAATACACTGGTGGCAATAAATATATTTATAAGTAAATACGTAAATTATATGTAAATACATTTATAGTGATTAAATATAAATTTAATTTATACGTTAAATATAAATGAACTAAATGCACTAGTTAAAAACAAACATTGTCAAGTAGAATAAATATTAATACAAAATGTATACATTTGGAAGTATTTAAAATAAATCTAGTTTTCATAATGAATTTTAAGTGTTAAGAAGTTTTCTTTTTGTTATCCTTTGAAGTTTTTTGTTTGTTTCTTTGGGGTTTTTGAGATGTCTCATTCTATTGCTTTGATATAGTGGTATCATCATAACTCACTATAACCTTAAACTCCTGGGCTCAAAAGATCCTTCTGCCCCACCCTCTCCAATAGCTGGGACTACACATGTGTATCACCATGCTCAGATAATTTTTCAATTTTGGGGGGGGGGTAGAGATGGGGGTCTCACTATGTTGTTGTGATCCTCCCATCGCAGCCTCCTGAAGTGTTAGTAGAGGTGTGAGTCATAGTGCCTGGCCCGTATTAAGGAGTTTTCTAAGTAATTGAATAGTGGAACTCAGAAAGATCTCTAATGTTGAATAGTTTCCTTCACCACTGTAGTCTGTCGTGGAGTTCGCAACGGAAATTAAAGGCCAGAACTATCTTTTTTTTTTTTTGAGACAGAGCCTCAAGCTGTCACCCTGGACAGAATGCTGTGGCATCACAGCTCACAGCAACCTCCAATTCCTGGCTCAAGTTAGTCTCCTGCCTCTGCCTCCCAAGCAGCTGGGACCACAGACGCCTGCCACAATGCCCGGCCATTTTGTGGTTGCAGCCATCATTGTTGTTTGGCGGGCTGGGGCTGGACTCGAACCCGCCAGCTCAGGTGTACGCAGCTGGCGCCCCAGCCCGTTGAGCCACAGGTGCCGAGCCAAGGCCAGAACTATCTTATATTACCATTTCTCCTTCTGTAATCTTAAATAAACCAAGATCTTTCTCTATAATTGTGAAAAAGGAAATTCTTCCTTAAATATAATTAAAATATTTATCTTACCAACTACATAAAGGAAACTCAAAACTATAACGAGATTAAGCTGTCAAAATGGACACTAGAGGCCAGACTTGGTGGCTCACGCCTGTAATCCTAACACTCTAGGAGGCCGAGGTGGGTGGATTGCTTGAGCTTACAGGTTTTGAGACCAGCCTGAGAAACAGCAAGACCTTGTCTCTACCAAAAGTACAAAACACTGAGGCAAGAGGATTGCTTGAGCCCAAGAGTCAGAAGTTGCAGTGAGCTATGATGATGCCATGGCACTCAACCCAGGGCGACAGCTTGAGACTCTGTCTCAAAAAAAAAAGAATGGATACTAAATACCCTTTTTATATCAGGTATGTATGTACAGTAAGTCTTTAATACAGTTTTAGTAACTTTATAAGATGTGACTACTCAAAGTCTTTCCTCTAAAGAATATTCTGAGGGATGGCGCCTGAGTTTCCTTTATGTAGCTGGTAAGATAAATATTTTCATTATATTTAAGGAAAAATTTCCTTTTTCACAATTATAGAGAAAGATCTTGGTTTATTTAAGATTACAGAAAGAGAAATGGTAATATAAGATAGTAGGGCACCAGCCCCATATGCCAGAGGTGGCGGGTTCAAACCCAGCCCAGGTTTACCAGGTTGCCTACAGCTGAAATTTGTTTCCACATAAAAAGCCACTGGCTCTGGGCTCAAGACTCCAGAGGGAAATATCTAGTACTTCAGTTACACTGGGTCTTTGTGTGTGCAAATGCTTATTATAAAATGAATATTCCTGAGCACCCCTCAAGATTACTGAATACTCTCCAAGGTAGGATGACATTGTCTTTAGTCATAACGCTCTTCAGTAAGAGTTCTTATTAAAATCACAAATCTTATAGCAAAATGATCTAGAGGGACTCAAGTTTATAGATACAAGATAGACACACCTTTGCTATTAAAGAAGGATCTTTGAAGAGGAGGAAGCAGCCCTGAAGGAAACAGCTAAAAATTAACAGAACAAAGAATAGAGCAGTCAAGCAGGAGAAAATTGGTATTTCAACATAGGGAGGAGCTTAGCTAAAGACAGGCTGAACCACAGGTCAGATGGCACTGGTACTGACCACCCCACAGGGAGCAGTGAAGAAAAATAAAGAGTGAAAAAAGGATGTCACAATAGATGAATATAGTTTATAGATTATATCAGAAGGAGTCTGAGCAAGGGGTGGTGAGCCATTTCCACTACCCTGTCTACTCTTGAGCTTTGTCTTAACTTTGTAGAGCTTTTCTGTGTCTTTCTATAAACTCTGAGAGTCTTGACATAGTGTGTGTCTTCTATTTCATCCTGGTTGTACCCTCCACTCGGAAGAAAGGTTCCAATTGAGGGACTCTGGTTGGGGTACTCCCTGGTGTGTCTCAAAGGCTGCTTCATGGAAGGCAGGTGGTCGGCAGCCAAGTAGAGGGCAACCAAGGCTGTTTCTCTACTTTTTCCTAATAGCAGTGGTTCTTGTAACAGGGAGCAGTCCTAGGCAGGAGCTTATTCTGGCTCATCCTGTCTGTTTTAATGTTTATTGTTTGTTGATGGTATGTTTTTTTTTTTTTTTTTGAGACAGAACCTCAAGCTGTCACTCTGGGTAGAGTGCCGTGGCATCACAGCTCACAGCATCCTCCAGTTCCTGGGCTCAAGCGAGTCTCTTGCCTCTGCCTCCCAAGTAGCTGGGACTACAGGCACCCGCCAAAACACCCAGCCATTTTTTGGTTGCAGCCGTCATTGTTGTTTGGCAGGCCCTGGGGCTGGATTCGAACCCGCCAGCTCAGGTGTACGTGGCTGGCGCCTCTGCCTGTTGAGCCACAGGCGCCGAGCCAATGGTATGTTTTTCAATTCTTCTTCTGACCACCCAAGAACCCCCAATTTGCAGTTCCTACACACTTTTGCTATTATAGCCTGTTTACTCTCAACAGGGTATACCCTGAAAGAGTTCTGCCTATGATGGTATATCTGCATTGAACCTGAAACATAGCCTCCATCATATATTCTCATCTAAATTTCGCTGATGACACAGAGTAAGAAAGCTGAAGTTCAAGTTAAATAGTCTGTAACTATGGAACTTAGTGAGGCTTACAGGAATAGACACAATTTTGGCTACATTAAACTGAATTATAAGACAAACCAGTCTCACATATCAAATAACCAAAATGTTGGTATTACACATACTGCATTAAGTAAAATACTATACCAGTTATTACAGAGTAAGCTTTAAAGCAGGGGGGTCCAATATTTTTTCTTTCCCGCCACAGGTAGGAAAAATGAGTTGTCTTGGCCACACATTAAATACACAAACACTAGGCCGGGTGCAGTGACTCATGCCTATAATCCTAGCACTCTAGCCAAGATGAGTGGATTGCTTGACCCAGGAGTTCTAGAACAAACTGAGCCCTGTCTTTTAAAAATAGCCAGGCATTGTGGTGGACACCTGTAGTCCAGCTACTCAGGAGGCTGAGGCAAGAGAATCGCTTGAACCCAAGAGTTTGAGGTTGCTGTGAGTTATGATGACACCATAGCACTCTACTGAGAGCGACAAAGTAAGACTCTGTATCAAAAAAAAAAAACTACCTTATCATAAAAGAATAAAGGCTTGATTCTTTCTTAAAAATAAATAAATAAGGTGGCACCTGTGGCTCAGTGAGTAGGGCACCCATATACGGAAGGTGGCGGGTTCGAACTCAGCCCTGGCCAAACTACAACAATGAAAAAAATAGCCGGGCGCTGTGGTGGGCACCTGTAATCCCAGCTACCAGGAGTGGGGTTAGGATGGGGTGGGGCTGAGGCAAGAGAATCGCCTAAGCCCAAGAAATGGAGGTTGCTATGAGCTGTGACACCACTGCACTCTATTGAGGGCGACAAAGTGAGACTCTCTCTAAAATAAATAAATAAGTAAATACAAAAGAGCAAAAGGGCATACAAAAAGGTCTGTGCATCTTTTCCCTATATCCAACAACCACAGATTAGCAAAACAGTCCTCAAATAATCTGCATGTGGCCCACAGGTTGGACATCTCTGCTTTAAAGCAATATGTTTAGCATACGAAAGTAAAAAGCATTACATGCAACTTTTCCCTTTGCATTTGAACATCACTTTCTGTTAAGCTTCAGAGTTGTTACCATGATAAAATAAAGGTCAGAATGTCAATTATGCTAGTAGGCAATTTTGCATACAGAAAAATGATACCAGACTTTTAAATATATCTGGATTTGGAAACACTATAAATACAGTAATGGACAGGCTGGGCATGGTGGCTTATGCTTAGAGGGCAAGGCAGGATAGTTTGAGGCCAAGAGTTCAAGAACAGCCTTGGCAACAGAGCAAGACCCATCTATACAATTTTTTTTTAAAAATTAGCCAGGTGTTGGGCGGTACCTGTGGCTCAGTGAGTAAGGTGTTGGCCCCATATACTGAGGGTGACAGGTTCAAGCCCGGCTCCTTCCAAACTTCAACAAAAAATAGCTGGGCATTGTGGTAGGTGCCTGTAGTCCCAGCTATTAGGGAGGCTGAGGCAAGAAAATCACCTAAGCCTAAGAGCTAGAGGTTACCAAGGGCGACAAAGTGAAACTCTGTCTCTAAAAAAAAATAAAAATAAAAAATTAGCCAGGTGTGGTGGTACACACCCATAGTCCTAGCTATTTGGGAGGCTAAGACAGGAAAATTGCTTGAGCCCAGGAGTTTGAGGTTGCAGCAAGCACTCCAGCAGCCTGGGCAACAGAGCAAGACCCTGTCTTCTAAAAAAGCCCAAATAAATAGATAAATAATTTGATGAAGACCTCATACTTTAGGTTTTCCTGAGTATGGTAACTCTTTTTTTTTTCTGAGACAAGAGTCTCACTTTGTCACTCCCGTAGAGTGCTATGGCATCACAGTTCACAGCAACCTCAAACTTTCAAGCTCAAGTAATTCTCTTGCCTCCACCTTCCCAGTAGCTGGGACTACAGGTGCCTACCAAAACACTTGGCTACTTTTAGAGACGGGGTCTTTCTCTAGCTCAGACTGGTCTTGAACTCGTGAGTTCAGGCAACCCACCTGCCTTGTCCTCCCAGAGTGCTGAAATTACAGGTGTGAGTCACTGTGTCTGGCCCGTGTTGACTCTTGAAACAGACACATCCTTTGTGGGAACTCTAGAAACTGTATGGAAGTGTTAAAAGAGATATTGGGGCCTGGTGCAGTGGCTCATATTTGTAATCCCAGCACTTTAGGAGGTTAAGACAGGAGGAGATCACTTGAGGCCAGGAGTTTGAGAACAAACTGGGCAACATGGTGAGACCCCCATTTCTACAAAAAATAAAAATATTAGCCACGTGTGGTGTTATACTCCTACAGCCCTAGCTACTCAGGAGGCTAGGGTGAGAGAATCATTTGAACACAGGAATGCTGAGATGGCAGAGCTATGATCATTCCACAGCACTCTAGCCCTGGGCAACAGAGCAAGACTCCACCTCTAAAAAAATTAAGCATGGCCAGGACAGTCTTGGGAGTTTGAATGTTTAACTTAAAAAGACCCGTCAAGGCTCAGCGCCTGTGGCTCAATAGGCTGAGGCACCAGTCACGTACACCTGAGCTCATGGGTTCGAATCCAGCCTGGGCCCGCCAAACAACAATGATGGCTGCAACCAAAAAATGGCCAGGCATTGTGGCGGGTGCCTGTATTCCCAGCTACTTGGGAGGCAGAGGCAGGAGACTCGCTTGAGCCCAGGAATTGGAGGTTGCTGTGAGCTGTGATGCCACGACACTCTACCCAGGGTGACAGCTTGAGGCTCTGTCTCAAAAAAAAAAAAAAACCCTCGGCAACAAATAATTTCAGATGTATTAACTTTATTTTTATAGTCCACATGTTTAAACCTAAAAAGACCCCTCTGATGGATATAGTAATATACATTTCATATGTATGTATTAGTATGTATTAATTTCATAATTATTTTCATCTTACACTGAATTCTACTACATTTATACTTAATTTTCTTATATTGAGTTGATGAATAAAAATAAATCATAAAGATTCTATATTTATTTTAATTAGAAAACAATAAAATTATCACATCAATTTAATCATTATAGCAATTTACACATAATGCATAATGACTTTGAAAACATAACTCATAAAAAACAAAAGTGTATCAAGTATTATACAATTCCAGGCATTTCTGTGATAGGATACAAATAAAACACTTAACAAAATACAACATTTTCTTAGCAAAAAGTTTCTTTCTTTCTTTTTTTTTAAGACAGAGTCTCACTATGTCGCCCTGGGCAGAGTGCCATGGCATCACAGCTCAGCAACCTCAAACTCTTGGGTTTAAGGGATTCTCTTGCCTCAGCTATTTGTTACGTTGTTGCAGGTGTCATTGTTGTCTGGCAAGCTGGGGCCTATTTTTAATCCACCAGCCTTGGTGTATGTGGCTGGCGCTGTGCCACGGGCACTAAGCCAGCAAAATGTTTCTTAAATTGTTATTTATCTTTTAAATGGAGCTCCTAAAGAATCATTTTATTTACAGTTCCAACTTTTTAACATGTACCATGTCTGTATACATGCTGGAATCAAATACCTGAAGGACCTGGAATCTTATGAATACAGCCAGGACAACAGTGTAGAGAATCATGAACAAAAACATCACAGTCCACACAGAAAACATTTTGGCATACATTGCAAACATAGACCTACAGTGAAAAGAAGAAAAGCAAATAAATAAAAGTAGTTTCCGAAAGTTCAGTATAATATAGCTAAAAGACATTCAAATTGCTTTGTTCTTTTCTACCCCTTTCAATTTTTCCCCACCTATCTACTTTATTACTTTCAATGTATTATACATTCTCAAATCTAAAGTGATGTACTTTTCCCCAAAAAACTATTCCTTAGAAATGAGGGCATGATTTTGTTTATTCTATTATACTTTTATTAATTACTTTTTTTTTCTTTTTCTAGAAAGAGGATATTCCTATATTGCCTAGGCTAGTCTTTAACTCCTGTCCTTAAAGTGATCCATCCTCCCACCTCTGCCTTCCTAAGTGCTGGGATTATGAGCCTGGGCCATAATCTCCTCCTGGGCCGGGCATGGTGGCTTATACCTGTAATCCTAGCACTCTGGGAGGATGAGTCCATCAGATTACTTGAGCTCAGGAGTTTGAGACAAGCCTGAGCAAGAGTGAGACCCCACCTCTACTAAAAAAATAGAAAAAACAGGCAAGAGGATCACTTGAGCTCAGAGTTTGAGGTTGATATGAGCTACGATGATGCCATGGCACTGTACCCAGGGCGACAGAGTAAGACTCTGTCTCAAAAAAAAAAAGGAACTATTTGGGGGAACAAAGATGAGCTTGAAACCAGTGCTAGTTTTGAATGCTTAGAGAAGTCATCTGACTGATTTGATTAAAACCAGAAGCATAAAAATGTAACATAGATTCACTTTTTCTTAAGGAATGAGCTCACCATCACAAAAGTTATAGTTCTCTTTTGATTAAACCACACACAGAAGGCAAAAAAAGGGAAAATACCCATTGTACTTTCAGCCAAACTGTTAAACTACATTTGGATTAGGTACTAGTGGGTTTGGAAATTTTTCAGAATAGCATCACACACAAGTTCAAAAATTACTATAACTTAAAACAACACAGAAGTAAAGATGAGGTGTTCTTAAAAACTGTCACATGCTGGCTGTCAAAAAAACAAAAACAAAAACTGTCAAATGATTCAAAAAGAGGTTCCAGTGAAGAAGAAGTTACTGATGTCAGGGGTATGTAAACTTTTATGAAATATGAGAGTGGAATATGTAAGCAATACTTGTAATTGATATTTTGTTGAGTTTTAAATATGGACAAGTAAACTAACTTAATACAAATAATTAAAAGTAGATAGTGATCTAACTTATTTTCATCTATACAAGTTTATATATTCAAATTGGCCCTCTTCAAAATTAAAAATAAAAAGTTCTCATTGGCATAAGAAAAGTCACCCTTTTTTTAATGGCCACCTTAAATGATAACTTGAGCCTGAAGTACAGTAAAAAGAAAAAATCTTAAGTACTTCCAAAATAAATGCATTTCACTTGAAAACTGAAGACAAAGCACTAAAATATCTTTATAGCAAAATTAGAATACAGAATAACAAAACTTCTATTTAAACTATCTTACTCACTTTTTACTGATACTTCCCATAATGATCTTCAGGAGGAATAACCTGATATGAGCCTGGTCTTCAACAACCTATAGAAACCTTTTTTTTTTTTTTTTAATGTATTTTTCAGACAGAATCTCACTTTGTCACCTTCAGTAGAGTTCCATGGCGTCATAATTCACAGCAACCTCCAACTCTTGGGCTCATGCAATTCTCCTGCCTCAGCCTCCCAACTAGCTGGGACTACAGGCACCTGCCACCACGCCTGGCTAAACCTACTGGAAACTTAGAGATCCAATGAACTTACATGTTGGTCTTTCAAGCCCCCTTGGCATCCATAACAAAATCTGAAAAACAGTTAAGAGTAATTTACTCATTAAAATAGTTCAGTAAAATGGCAATAACTGTAATCCTTTAATAAATACATAATTATTTTACATGTGACTTTTAGGAAAAAGCGTTAAGAGTATCAATAATTTTTTTAAATTCCACTACATACCCAGGTCATTGGACAGTTCAAAATTTAGTTTTTATTTTCATTAAGGCTAAATATGAGCATGATGAACATGCTTGTCGACTGGATTTCTGTGAGAGAATTAAGCCTTACAGACAGTGATTTGGGTTACTATTTTCAGTTCTTCCAAAGATGATAGATAGCTGGTACAATTCTAGATGGACAAGAGAAAAGCTAATTTATTACACAAAATGGATACCCAATGGCTTAAATTTCAAGGTGTGGTTTAAAAAGGTAAAAGTTCTCAAAACTTACTACAAAAATTAGTAGTCCCTGGCTACCACGCTCTACCTCATTTCCAGCTTCCCAGAAGCACTTTTAAAACTTTTAACTATTTGATAGTTACTTCTGCTAATAAGCACTTCCTTGTGGTTTTCATAGGTATTGGGTATCAACATCCAACTATGAAAGATGAGAATTTAATTCTCTTTCAATTTTCTTGAACCAATAGTGTATAACATACATGTATATATTTAACGTCCCTTGATTTTTTTCCATATCATTACATCATCATTTTCGACAGAACAATATTCAATGTTTAGGTTATTATCCCTATATAAACATTCTCAGCGAAGCCATGTAATATAACTTTTCCTCGTTTTAAAGCATTTTTCCCCCTGGAATTAATAACTGTACTGCTATTCCCCAGCTTAGTTTCCTATATAATTAACACTCATTCAGCCCCCAATCTTCCCTTGAATCGTAGAGGAAAACAGCCCTGATCTTTAGCATAAGATTCATTCTCTGCTTGAGAGAACTGGAGAATGATAAGAATGGCACATGAGTTATGTTCCTGCAGGAATTCAGAAAACTGGCCTCCAAGGGAGAATGTACATGTGAGGTGTGGCAATACCAGGCCTAAAGGTCTAGATTCCAAAGGTTTCTTGACATTAGAGGCAGAGGTCTTACTTAAAATTTGAGATTTTACAAAACAAATTGGAGACATTCTGACACTTTCCATATTCCCCTTGTTCTAATGCTGATGTCTGATAACTTTTAACTACTTTTTCCTGCTTTGTGATAATAAATACAGAACCAAGATAATCTCAGGAGAGCTCCTCCCAGAGTTCCTCAGTCCCTTGACAAGGGGCCAGCTTTGAACCCACCACCTCTGGTATATGGGGCCAGCACCCTACTCCTTGAGCCACAGGTGCCACACAGTATGACTATCTTTTTAAAGGTAGTAACAATGTATTCAAAATATTAGCTTACCACATATAACAGATATGTTAATCAAAACTCACATACCTTTCTCCATTATATTCTTCCAGGGGAATTTCTTGAAAAGCATCCAAAGGAAATAAATGATGGTAAGACCGTGCCAAATGAGGAGCTGACACCAAAGTAAGACCTAACATAAAAAGCAGAGAGACATGTTTAAAAGCTAAAACGTCATAAAGACAATGGCTGAAAAGTCAATAGATAAAACTTAGGCTAAATATTTTCAAGTTCTTTTAGGATGATAGGTATTCATTTCTTCAGTTTATGTGTGGCCACAAAAAAAGATTCAAAGATGGAGGCTTAGTTCTGTCAGTGTGTGACCTGTCTTGGGCTATAATGAAATTCTATAATTTATGTATTACTTTAGTATTTCATTCTATGCATATATATTTATTTTATAAAAGTAAAAGCTGAAAAGATGCTTACTAGATCTACTGCACTGCCTTTGTTCAGAAAGAGGATCAGGAAACACTTCTAGAATGCTATGTTTATTCTTGGAAGTAGAGTACTAGGCCTTCAGTGAAAAAGGTAATCTATTTCTCTTTGCACAAATTAAATCTAAAAACACAGGAAATTTTTTGTTTGTTTTTTTGAGTCAGAGCCTCAAGCTGTCACCCTGGGTAGAGTGCTGTGGCATCACAGCTCACAGCAACCTCCAATTCCTGGGCTCAAGCGAGTCTCCTGCCTCCGCCTCCCAAGTAGTTGGGACTACAGGCGCCTGCCACAATACCCGGCCATTTTTTGATTGCAGCCGTCGTTGTTTGGTGGACCCAGGCTGGATTAGAACACATCAGCTCAGGTGTACGTGGCTGGCGTCTTAGCCTGTTGAGCCACAGGGGCCGAACCTTTTTTTTTTTTTTTTTTGAGACGGAGCCTCAAGCTGTCACCCTGGATAGAGTGCTGTGGCATCACAGCTCACAGCCACTTCCAATTCCTGGGCAAGCAAGTCTCCTGCCTCTGCCTCCCAAGAAGCAGGGAATACAGGCACCCACCACAGCGCCCAGCCATTTTTTTTTTTTTTTTGGTTGCAGCTGTCATTGTTGTTTGGCAGGCCAGGGCTGGATTCGAACCTGCCAGCTCAGGTATATGTGGCTGGCACCATAGCTGCTTAAGCCACAGGTGCCGAGCCAAAACACAGGAAAACTTTGAATTTACATTTCTTTTAGCAGCAATATAGATAATAATATTCAAGATTAATTTACTGAATAATGAATAGTTGGTTTCTTACCACAGATTTTACATTCAACAGGTAGCTCACTCAAGATTAATTTACTGAATAATGAATAGTTGGTTTCTTACCACAGATTTTACATTCAACAGGTAGCTCACAGTACTTTGCCCGGCACTGTGGACAGAAATAGCCTCCTAATGTAAGCCCTGGCTCAGAATTGCTATCCAAATGCCTATGGAGAAAAAAATTACTTTAAAAAGGTGATTATATAAAAATACAAAAAGAGCTAAAGAAATTATGCTACTTTGATCTTAAAACCTTGAGTCTATTTTAAAAAGTGCTTAAAATTTTATTTAAAAATCTGAGTACATCTTTTTTTTTTTTTTTTGGAGACAGAGTTTCAAGCTGTCGCCCTGGGTAGAATGCCGTGGTGTCACAATTTACAACCTCAAACTCTTGGGCTTAAGTGATTCTCTTACCTCAGCCTCCCAGGTAGATGGGACTACAGGTGCCCGCCACAATGCCAGCTATTTCTTTTTTTGTTTTAGCAGGCTCTAGCTGGGTTCTAACCCACCAGCCCTGGTGCATGTGGCCGACGCCCTACCCAATGAGCTACGGGTGCGCTCGAAACATTTTCCTTTCCAACTACTAGGCATTCTATGGCTCCATTGTTGATGTCATCTTTGATGTCATCAGGATGGCGGCCATTAACATTGCAGCCCACCAACTGGCCCATCCCCAGGATCTCCTTAATAGTTCCAGGGAATTCTCTGGTTAAAGATTGGCGCCACGTCTGTCTGGCAATGTTAACAATCTCATCAAAAGTGATATTGTGTTGTGTTTAACGTTTTTCTGTTTCTTTCTGTCTCTCAGTGGTTCCTTGAGGGCTTTGATGATGAAGGCAGAGGTAGAAGGTACCACTTCAATCCAGGCCTATCTGTTCTGGATAGTCAGTTTCACTGTAATCCTCAGACCCTTCCAGTCACCAGTTGCCTTGGCAATGCCATCACCAACCTTTTTTGCAGCCAAATCCCAGGGGCCAATCTTGGGGACCAGGCCAGAAACATGACTTTGATCTCACTGGGGTGAAACTTCAGTGGCATGGTAGATTATGTATATCTACTCATGTCTCCAACCACTTCTTAGATACTACAAATTTCTCTTTATCTTACTGGTTTTTTTTATTATTATTATTAAGACCTTTATTAACAGGTGCTTGCAGTTTGTTGACTTTTTTGAAAAAAATCAAGTTGTAAACTTTTATTACAAATGAAAAATGAAGTTCTTAAAAATCTCAACTTAAGGTTTGGTGCCTGGTGGCTCAACAGGCTAAGGCGCCAGCCACGTACATCTGAGCTGGCGGGTTCGAATCCACCCCAGGCCCGCCAAACAACAATGGTGGCTGCAACCAAAAAATGGCTGGGCGTTGTGGCAGGCGCCTGTGGTCCCAGCTACTTGGGAGGCGGAGGCAAGAGACTCACTTGAGCCCAGGAATTGGAGGTTGCTGTGAGCTGTGATGCCACAGCACTCTATCCAGGGTGACAGCTTGAGGCTCTGTCTCAAAAAAAAAAATCTCAACTTAACCAGATATGAAACAATTTAAAAACCGTAGCCCGTTGAGCCACAGGCGTAGAACCTTAAGTTGAGATTTTTAAGAACTTCATTTTTAATTTGTAGTTGTTGTTTTTTTGTTTTTTGTTTTTTTTTTTTGAGACAGAGCCTCAAGCACCCTGGATAGAGTGCTATGGCATCACAGCTCACAGCATCCTCCAATTCCTGGGCTCAAGTGAGTCTCTTGCCTCCGCCTCCCAAGTAGCTGGGACTACAGGCGCCCGCCACAACGCCGGGCCATTTTTTGGTTGCAGCCGTCATTGTTGTTTGGCGGGCCCTGGGGCTGGATTCGAACCCGCCAGCTCAGGTGTACATGACTGGCACCTTAGCCCGTTGAGCCACAGGTGCTGAGCCCATTTTTAATTTGTAATAAAAGTTTACAACTTGATTTTTTCAAAAAAGTCAACAAACTGCAAGCACCGGTTGAGAAAAACCAGGCTTTTTTTAAAAAAACACATTTGTTATTACCAAAAAAGTCTTCTTTAGGTAACAATAATAAAAACTCCATGCTGCATAGATAATGCATATAGTTCTAGTTATCTGGTCAACTGGCAAAATGCAAGCACTTAAAGGTCTTCAGCTCCAATCTTTTGTTCATTTCTTATTGCTGGAATTTCATATTCGTTTCTTCTTGTTGGATGACTAAACTGATGATGGTAGAGATGGTAAGCCGGCATTTACTCAGCCCTGCCCTGCTCAGCCTCGGGAGCAGACGAATTCTCAGCTGGTGGATTGGCTGCTTTTGTCTCTTTGCCATTTTGTGCTTTAGGGTTTCCTGGGCGTCTGCGTCAGTAATTGAAGTTGCGACGGTACCACATTGAGGCGGCTGCTGACCTTGGGTCTCATCTCCTTGATTCTCCTTATCCTCTTCATTGCTGTTCTCTCTGGGCTGTCTTTGGCGAGGAGGGCCCCCACGGAATCGTGGTCTATAACCCTGATACATATTCGGTCTTACTGGTCTATCTTGTTCTCCTGTACCCTGGTTATCAGCACCCTCCATCACTTCTCTCTGCACAGGAGGGTTGGAACACTGTGGTCCACGCCCATAGGGTCTCCACTTGTAGTAAGTAAGGTGGAAACCTTCGCCAGAGTCGTTCTTTTCCTCACTCTCACCATTCTGATAATTCCCCTGGTAATTGGGTGGAGGACCCCTGCAACTTAGATAGCGCCTATAATGGTTACAGTCTGCTGCGTATTTACTGCCTCAACCTGGAATTCCACCAGGACCTGTAACATTTGCTGCCTCCGCACCCTTTTCTCCTTCAACAACATCAACTCCACAGTCTCTCCATCTACACTGCGAAGGGACTTCCTGGGGTCATTCTTCTTTATGGCAGTCTGGTGTACAAATACATCTTCCTTGGTGTCATTCCTGTTGATGAAAGCATATCTTTCTCACATTGAACCATTTTACTGTTCCCAAAACCTTCATTGTGATGACCTTCTTGTCCCCACTGGCGGGAGCCACCAATGTGAGGCTGCCCAGGCCACCACTCCCTGTGCCGCTGCCTGTAGTGCCAGGCTTGGTGTTGGCAGCACGGAGCTGCTGGGTCTTGGCCTTGCTGTTCATGGTTGCGGTGATGGTGACTGGGGCCGGCTGTGGCAGCTACGGCTGCTCCCTATGTGTGATGGTAACCAGGCAGGTGGTGGCGGTGGCACTGCTCAGGGCTCCTATTTTACTTAGTAATATATTCTGAAGATTATAGCCTAGATATATAAAGAGTCCTTATTTCTTTTACACCTGCACAAAAGACAATCTTTTATAAAAGCCATTACATTTCAAGACCATCTTTTTAAAATACAACTTAAAGGAAAGAGTTAAAAATGTAAAAACATCAAAAAAATGTAAAAAACATCACTGACAATTTTACTTACGCCATACTGAAAGAGGGTTTTGCATCTTGATCAGACAAAGAAGCAATGGTGTGCTGAGGAAATCCTTCATATAAGAAAATATATTTTAAAAAAGAAAGAAAATGTACTATTCCAAAGAAAGAACAGAATTCTACGACTAGGAACCTAAAAAATGTTCTTATCCAAAAGCCAACATAATCGTACAAAAGATCTCTTTCCTGCCTCTTAGACACGCTTATTATATACACCATAATGAAAGTGACCATAATAAGAAGTTACAAAAGTAGAGGAAATGAAGGAAAGAACTGTCTACACAAATGACCTCAGAATTTAGCATTCATATCTTTAATTTCTAAGTTAATAAAGATTAACACAGCTTTTTATTTTATTTTTGGCTTAGCCTCAGCCTCCCGAGTAGCTGGAACTATAGGTGCCTACCACAACACCCAGCTATTTTTTGTTGCAGTTTGGCTAGGGCCAGGTTCGAACCCCCCACCCTTGGTATATGGGGCCGGCGCCCTACTCACTAAGCCATAGGCTTTTTAAAAAGAAAAATTTTATAAATTTTTACATACTTTCTGATACCACTAAAGCTTATGTTACATAGTTCACCTTCACTTTAAACATATACTATGTTTAAAATTGTGGAATGCCACAATTTGTTTTCCATATATAATTTAAATTCTGAAAACACGCCCCCAAAAGCAGAAACCATTTAGAAAAGAAATTCAATCATATAAACATTTTAAATCTATCTACATATCAAAACAAATAAATAAAAGTAAATAACCAATTGGAAAAATACTTGTCAGATGATTGAGAGAGGGTTGGTATTCCTGAAAGATTTCAATAAATTGTAAGTTTAAATGAGATCTTTAAAATGGGCCAAGTAGGGCTGAGCACAGTGGCTCATGCCTATAATCCTAGCACTCTGGGAGGCCAAGGCAGATTGCTTGAGCTCACAGGTTCAAGGCCAGCCTGAGCAAGAGCAAGACGCTGTCTCTGAAAAGTAGTAGGGCAATATGGAGGCACCTGTAGAGTCCCATCTACTCAGGAGGCTGAGGCAAGTGAAATGGCCTAAGTCCAGGAGTTTGAGGTTGCTGTGAGCTACAATGCCATGGCACTCTACCCAAGGGCAACAAAGTGAAACTCTTCTTTCAAAAATGAAAAATAAAGGCTCGGTTCCTGTGGCTCAACGGGCTAAGGCGCCAGCCACGTACACCTGAGCTGGCGGGTTCGAATCCAGCCCCAGGACCTGCCAAACAACCATGGCTGCAACCAGAAAAAATGCCCAGGCGTTGTGGCGGGCGCCTGTAGTCCCAGCTACTTGGGAGGCGGAGGCAAGAGACTCGCTTGAGCCCAGGAATTGGAGGTTGCTGTGAGCTGTGATGCCATTGCACTCTATCCAGGGTGACAGCTTTGAGGCTCTGTCTAAAAAAAAAAAAAAAAGAAAGAAAGAAAGAAAAATCTATTTACTCTTCATTAAATGCAGGTGAATTACCTTAAAGGTCTTCATTCTCGTTGTCTTCATGTTGAGGAAGAAGAGTAGGGGTTAGTCCTACTGTCTCATAGGTGGACAGAGACAGAAGAAAATCCATATATAAGTAGACCCATGCAGGTCAAAACCTGTGTTGTTCCAGGGTCAACTGTATAGAAAGAGTAAATATTTAGAACCTTTATAGATGGTTGAATGGAGTAAAATTCCTGGACTTGGCATTTTACGTGTCTTGTTTTTCTGATAGTTTATTTTATTGTATTTATTAACGTACCAGTCTATGATGGAACTGGTAATTAACACATGCATTCTTCACCACAGATAATTTGAGATGCATTGTTCTGCCATGATCTGAAATTTCATAGTAAGGAACCAGATCTTTTCTGAGTGTCCCAAGATTCGGCACATATGAAATGTACTAACAGTATTTGATTTTAAAGTTCGCATTAAATTTTCAACTGTTGTAATAGAAACAAAGATTGAGCATCCTTTTTCTTTTGGAGTCTAGGAGACTTTTTTCCCCATTGTATGGAATGTTTTATTGTATGAAACTTACAGATTCGGGAAGAGGACAAAGATCCGGTCTACTTGTACTTTGAAAGTATGATGACTTGTGCCCGAGTTCGAGTATATGAACGAAAAAAAGAGGAACAGAGACAACCCTCCCCCTCCCCTTCCCCACCTCCATCATTTCAGCAACAGAGCTCATGTCATTCTAGTCCTCAGAACTGTACTGTAAAGGTGAATTACTTGTATAATTTCTTTTTAACTTCCAGTTTCCATTCTTGGTATTAGAATTTCTATTACTGTCAGAATAATCAGAATTTTAGTATCAGAATAATGAACCTGCTCTACTTGTTACGGGGCAGAGAAGCCTTACATGAAGTGTGTATCAATTATTTCTCTGTGTATCTTATTCTAGTGATCTTTTCCTTAGGGTTATTAAGAATATTAATTTTTCCAACCTTAGAGTAATTTTTTTAACTTCAAACATTTCTGTTTTAATTGAATTATTTACCTGTCATTAGGACATCTTTCCACATTCATGAATTTTCTAAACATCTGAAGAACTGTCCTGTTAAATAGTAAATATTTTTCCCTTACTAAAATACACTATAAAGTACAATGTAAATTATTTTCTTGATGACTCAGTCACTATCAAAGACTTAAGAGGGCAAGATTACTTGCTTTTGTGAGTGCAGTGACATGATCTTAGCTCACTGCAGCCTCAAACTCTTGGGCTCTAGTGATCCTCCTCTCTTAGCCTCCTGGGGTTTTATATGATGGTAATGATTTGTGCAAAAGTGAAGCTGTTGACATTTTAATTATCCTGCTGATTTCAGCTTCTATAAGAGATTTCATATTTGTGTCCTGGTTTCTTTTCAATATTAAATACATGTTGAATCAAAATATGTCTATGTTATTTCCTTTTTTAGGAACCTGCTTCTGAACAGCAGCCCTTAAAACAACTCTCCTGTGACTTGGAGGACAATTCTGATAAATCACAAGGTCAGAATACAAACTAGATCTTACTATCTGGTAGTAATTATATAAGACCTGGATTATAAACGGGGAAACACAAACTGCCATTTCAGAATATGTCTTCCTACCCTGTTTCTAGCTTTTGACAAAAATACATTATGTAAAAGTCTTTTCCCATTATTTGCTCTGTTTTAACACTCTTGCTCTCAAAAAGTAAAAGAACATTCATTCATGTCAGTAGGCTATGTTGTTGCAAGAGACATTTAGGATGAGGTCAGTGATTTTTTTTTTTTTTTTTTACTTCTTTCCAAACCTAAGTGATAATTGGCATCCTTAGCTGTTGAAATATAGGTGGCTCACGCCTATAATCCTAGCACTCAGGGAGGCCGGTCTGGGTAGATTGCTTAAGCTTAGGAGTTCAAGACCAGCCTGAGCAAAGTTTACACCCCTCGCCCCCAAATACTTACCCTATGAAAAAATAGAAAAACTGAGCCAAGAGGATCACTTGAGCCCAAGAGTTGGAGGTTGCTGTGAGCTATGGTGCCATGGCACTCTATCCAGGGTGACAGCTTGAGACTCTGTCTCAAAAAAAAAAATAAAAAGAAATTTTCCCTCAGATATTTTGTAGCTGCCACCATTGAGAAGATGCAGAGGTAGAAATGAAGTAATATCACTGGATTATCTACCAGAGGCTACTACAAGAATTATTATGATTAGATATTAGTGACCAAGGAGTTAATCAGTTTTGGTTGTGCATTTTAAGATTTCTGACTCTTAAACAGTGGTTCTAACTTTTAAAAAAAATCATGGTATAGGGCGGCACCTATGGCTCAAAGGATTTAGGGCGCCGGCCTCATATGCTGGAGGTGGGTTTGAACCCAGCCCCGGACCAAAAAAAAAAAGGTCATGGTACGTAGAAAAAAATGTTTCTATAGCACACTGAGGTAAGTCGAGGAACCTGCTTGGATAGAGACAACTTGCCTAAGAGCATGAGCACCTTGGGAGGGCTACAGGGCTCTTTGTATTTGATATACCTATAATTGTCACATTGGTTAGGAAGCTCTGCTATAGAAATTTAGCTGTAATCTAATCAGCATGTTGTTGTGGATGGAAATACATTGGAGAGTTGAGTGATCCGTGCACAGTGTTGAAATGGAACAGTTACATCTAGAGGCCCAGGTAATTCAGATGTCTTTACATTAGAAACTAGAGGTAGCAGCTCAGTGCCCTTAGCACAGTGTTTGTGGTGCCAGCCACATGCACTGAACATGGCGGGTTTGAGCCTGTCCCGGGCCAGCTAAACAGTGACAACTGGAACAAGAGAATATCCAGGTATTGTGGCGGGTGCCTATAATCCCAGCTACTTGGGAGGCTGAGGCAAGAGAATCGCTTAAGCCTAAGAGTTCGAGGTTGCTGTGAGCTGTGACACCACCACACTCTACTAAGGGTGACATAGTGAGACTGTCTCAAAAAAAAAGGAAACTAGAGGTAGAATGTGTTGAATGAAAAATCAGAGTACTGTCTCCCTTGCAGTTCTTTAGCATTGATGTTTCAAAGCATCTTGAAGGTATCTTTGTGTTGCCTGTATGGCTAGCAAAATAGTAACCTATACCAATTAAGCTTTATGAAGGTTATAGATCATGCTTTTTTTGTAAGCTCTTGGGGGTGGGGGTAGGGACTTCCTATATAGAGAGAGCCCAGGCAGTAGGGTAGTAATCTTATGTATTAGGTTACCTCTGAAAGTACTTAGGAATTGGACAATGAGAAACTATTTGAATTTCTTTCTGTAGAAAATACTGTGTTGCAGAAATATCTCTCACTTTTTTTCTTAGCAGAAAAGAGCTGGAAGTCTTCCTACAATGAAGGGGAATCCTCTTCTGCCTCTTATATGCATCAGAGGTCACCTGGTGGTCCCACCAAACTGATAGAGATCATCTCAGACTGCAACTGGGAGGAGGATCGAAGCAAGATTTTGAGCATCTTATCCCAACACATCAATAGCAACATGCCACAATCACTTAAGGTGGGCAGCTTCATCATTGAGTTGGCTTCTCAGCGAAAGAGCCGGGGTGAGAAGAACCCTCCTGTTTATTCTTCTCGTGTGAAAATCTCTATGCCATCATGTCAAGACCAAGATGATATGGCTGAGAAATCTGGATCAGAGACTCCTGATGGTCCATTGTCCCCTGGGAAAATGGATGATATCTCTCCTGTGCAGACAGATGCCCTGGATTCAGTGAGGGAGAGATTACATGGAGGCAAAGGCCTACCTTTTTATGCAGGGCTTTCTCCTGCAGGGAAGCTTGTGGCCTATAAACGTAAACCCAGTTCAAGTACATCTGGACTTATCCAGGTGAGAATTACCTTTAATCTGGGTATAGCACCTTTTTATACTTAGGTAACATCGTTATTTTTCTGAGCCCTTTATGGGTCTTATATCATTTATCTTTACATTTCCTGGGAACTGGGTGACAGTATTACTATTTTTTTGTAATAGGCCTATGTTAGATACACACCTAGAGTGAATTTTTGACAAATTTCCAGACGGAAATATAGAGCCTTGTATTTAGTTTATAATTTTCTTTTTTCCCTTCCCCAGAAAGTTTTTCTTCTTAAACTTTATTACCTGGGCTGTAGTGATACTTCAGCAACTAAACAAGGATAGTTAGAGATTCTGTCTAGTTTTTGGAATTTATTATTGGCATATAGCTTTTAAAACAACCATGAGAATGTTAGGGGTAAGGGGAAGATGAAATTGACTTTAAGGTAGGCAATATGTGTTTGGAAACCTGGAAAATTTTTAATTTAGTAAAATGTTATTCAAATAGTACATAAATTTTTTTCCTTCATTTGATTTATAGGGCTTTTGCCAGTGTAATCATTATATAGGAAAAACATCTTTAATCTTTGCTGTTTAATAACTTAGGCAGATTGTATTTGTAAAATTACACTGGCATCTAGAAAAAATGAAAAGAGAAGTTTTGAATTAAAATGTAAGTCATATAGTCAAGAAGATTTTTCTCTTACTCAGTGACATTAAGTGAACTTTTTTATCAGAGTGGCGAATGAGAAGTGTCTGACATTATTGACAAGATTATTTGACTTTTATTAGATTGCTTCCAAGTCACTAAAGAAAGTAAGACTGATCCACTTATTTAAAAAACTTTTTAAGTAAGTTTGTTCTTGCTGGTACTATGTAATTACTTCTGTTGATATGTCTTAAATGATGAGGAAAACAGTGTTTTCTCTTTATTGTATTTATTGATTGAGACTTTGAAAGCAGAGACTTGCCTAAGATATTTCTGGTGAGATTTAGATTCCCTGAAATATAAGCATAGAAATTTTGTGTTCTCTTCTGCTTAGAACTGACAAAGCCACCGTAGAATGTAACTGCATAAGCAGTCAGGCACCTGTAATGTAGATTTGGGAAAGCTGATGAGTAGTCTTCAGAGCAGGCCCAAGGGAACACATACAGGTATTTGACCTAGTTTCCGTGTAGACTAAAAGAATATAGTAAATTTACTTTCAGGGGGGAAAGATCACATCCTTTTTACAAAACCCAAGGCATAGATACTTTTGATCTGTTTGGAAATAATCACAACTTAAGTAGCAAAGAGTAATTTTGTTTTGTGTCTTTGAAGATGGAGTAGCTTACTATAGCTGTTCTCCTCACCAATTCCCTATTAATGTAGAGAGTAGATTCTACCTGACTCCATTTCCTCCTGCCATTTTAACTATTTTTTTCCTCCTCCCATTTTTAACTTATGAAAAGGAAACATAGAAAATGTTATTTTTTCTAAAGTTAGTCAGTCATATGACCTAGAAAACATGGGTAAGAACCTTGGGAGAGTTTTTTGTTTGTTTTTTAAATAAAAAAGCTATTCTATTACCCAAGGTAGGCAGTCTAATCAATTCAGGTAGCAGAGAAAATCTTCACCTCATTTGTTGGTTAGCTTTCTTCTGACAGTTTAGTTATTATATCTAGAATTTGAGCGAGCTATTTGCCAGCATTTATTATGAGCCCATGTTTTATCTGAGAGATGCAAACAATAACTTCAAAGTTGAGCCTTTTGAAAACTAAAAACAGAGCTAACTTTGTGGCTTAGGTTAGTGTAACAGTGGTTTTCTTAATAACTTCAAGTAGATTCACTATATTATTTTTCAAATATAAAGGATCCTTGAAAGGACCCCTGTATGAGGGCTTCATTATACCCCTCTGGCCTTGTCAGAGGGTTTCTGTGGAACACAGTGATTCATTTTTGCTGATGATTGTTAATAGCTTAATCAAAAGTGCTTAGTGACAAGTAAAACAATTGGATCAGTCCAGTTTAGATTTGACTGTATCTGTTATATATCTAGGATTTATAAGGATGAATTTCTTAGATTCTCTGTTTCTAAACTATAAAATGAAGGAGATGAGATAAGTTCAGAATATCAGATGACAGCTTTTTTCACCACCTGATTACTCAGATTATCTTGAAGGGGAGAATTCTACTTCTTTTTCCCTTTTAAATCTGAAAAATAGATTTATAAAACCTTGTAAAAATGAAACCCCTGTCAAGGGAGAGGAGTTAGCAAGAGAATTTAATCTTTACAGAATTTCTCTTTGCCACTTGTTTCAGGTTAATGGTAAGAGTTACCCGCAGGCTAAGTTGCTATTGGGACAGATGGGGGCATTGCATCCAGCCAATAGGCTAGCTGCATATATCACAGGCAGGTTGCGACCCTCAGTCCTGGACCTCTCAACCCTCAGTACTGTCATCTCCAAGGTAGCATCCAATGCCAAGGTGGCTGCATCCAGGAAACCACGTACCCTGTTGCCTTCAACATCCAATTCCAAAATGGCATCCTCCTCCGGCACTGCTACAAATCGTCCTGGGAAGAACCTGAAGGCGTTTGTTCCAGCAAAAAGGCCAATTGGTAAGTTGAAATGTATGTATGATTTGAAAAGGCATGTGACTTGCTGCTGGGCTAGTGGGTATAGGTATGGCAGTTGTAAAAGTTAAAGAGGAATACATAATTTGATATTATTCTTATGTCTGTATGGTATGAATCTTTTTCGGTTTTTTTTTTTTTTTTTTTTTTTTTGGTAACTGTTCTGATAAGCTACAACACTAGGTAAATCGCACTAGATGAATTGAGTAGTTCGATAGTTATTTTCAAGGGTTTTAGACTGGTCTTATGAGAAATACTTACGGTTTTAATTTTTTTTGTTTTTTGAGACAGAGCCTCAAGCTGTCACCCTGGATAGAGTGCTGTGGCATCACAGCTCACAGCAACCTCCAATTCCTGGGCTCAAGCGAGTCTCTTGCCTCTGCCTCCCAAGTAGCTGGGACTACAGGCGCCC